>APFE031376358.1:33995-72535 GCA_000404065.3 Pinus taeda
TTACCCAATGTACCCTCACATTTATAAGGAGAAGACATGGTCCTCTCCATGTAATTACACTTCACATTCCCCAATGTACCCTCACATTTACTTGAGAAGACATAGTCCTCTCCAACTCATTATCAATATATATATTCATTTCACATTACCCAATGTACCCTCACATTTATAAGGAGAAGACATGGTCCTCTCCATGTAATTACACTTCACATTCCCCAATGTACCCTCACATTTACTTGGGAGAAGACATAGTCCTCTCCATCTTATTATCAATATATATATTCATTTTACATTTTCCAATGTACCCTCACATTTTCTAAGGAGAATTCATAGTCATCTCCATGTTATATATATTCATTTTACATTCCCCAATGTACCCTCACATTTACTAAGAAGAAGACATGGTCCTATCCATGTAATTACATCTCACATTTCCAAATGTACTCCTAGCTTACTTGGGAGAAGAGAAGTCAACTATAAGGATGGTTGAGAAGTTAATGACATTAATGAGAGGTGGTTGAGATGGAGAAGGGAAGGAGGGTATAGAAAGGGAAGGGGGAAGGGAGAAAAGACATGTTTTTTGGGGGTCTTGCTTATGATTGTGGGGTTGGTTGTGATTGTTTGGACTTGTTGTGTTTTGGAGATCTTAGGAACCTGTGGAGGTTTCTTGGGTTGTTGAGAGGAGGGAAGTATTGTTATCTTGGTCTGGATCTTTCATTGGGACACACACACTACATCTGGTTGGACTTGGGCTCGGAGGGCTAGGGAACCTGTGGAGGTTTCCTGGGCTAGGAATTATTCCCTAGTTGGCTGGGAGGTAAATCCGGTTGGGTCCGTCAAGAGGAGCGTTCAACAGGAGCAACAGGACAAAGGTATCTCCATCAGCCACCGGCACAGGTATTCCTCCATAGTCCACTTTGGTAAAGTTAATTAGAATGAAATATCCACCTTCAATTGTGTTGATTATAATGTAAGTAACAAAATTTTATTTGTTTAAAAGCAGTGTAAGTAGGTAAGTTATCACTTCTTATCATATTTAATTTCAGAAGAATCTAGATTTGTAGTAGACCCTAGGGTAGGGTTCTTACAATGTTTATATATGTATTTTGTTGCATTCCCGCATAAGTCCGGATCACATAGCCTCAGGACAAGTGAAGCAGGGGTTCAGGTGAAGAACCTATACAAAATTGATGTAGAAGACTATGTTTCTTTGAGCACAAAAGCAAAGGAGGTGCAGAGCAAAGAAATCAGTGAGTTGCGGCATAGAAGATTAGGTCACTTGCATCACAGAGCTTTGAAGATCATGTAGCAAATTTCTACAAGAATTCCCAAGGGTACACTAGAGCAGAGAGACACATGCAAAGGGTGTACATTGGAAAAGTAAACCAAAGCTACCTTTCATGATAAAGATAGTCAAGCACAAGAAATCCTTGATAGAGTTCATTCAGATGTGTGTGGAACGTTATCGACAACCTCCATGGACAAGCACAAGTATTATGTAATATTTGTATATGATTTTTCTCGTAAGTGCTGGATTTTCTTCATGGAGAAGAAAGATTAGACGTTCACTAATTTTTTTGAGTTTAAAGCACTTGTCGAGAAAGATACTAGCAGGAAAGTTAAAGCTCTCAAGAGTGATAACGATGTAGAATATGTGTTAAATTAATTCAATAACTTTTGTGCATCAGAATGCATTCAATGAAAGTTAATAGCACCTCATAACCCACATCAGAATGGGGTGGCTAAAAGGAAGAAAATGTATTGTGGGAGCTACACAGGCGATGTTACATGATTAGGGCCTACCGTTGCACTTGTGGGACGAAGCATGCAACACAATTGTTTATGTGAAGAACATAAGTCCTTATCGAATTCTCGGGATGAGTACGCCAGAAGAATATTTTCCAGGTAAGAATCTAGAAGTGGCATACTTTAGGATCTTTGGTTCATCAGTCTACTATCATGTTAGCAATGGTGCATAGAAAAAGCTAGATCCAATAGTTGAGTTGTGCATATTTGTGGGGTACAATGATACACCTCACAATTATCGGGTGTACCTTCCATTTCAAAGGATGATAGTGGTTCATAGATATGTGAAGTTCAATGAAGAGAAGCCGATGAGATGTTCCCTTTAGAGGGGGCTTTAGTTACATTAAATGAGGAGCTTTTAGCTCCAAAGGAGGAACTGCAGGATGATGTGGAGAAACCACGTGTAGAGGAGTAGAGAGTGGAAGCACCCACTCATGTAGAGACTTTCAGAGATGAAAGGAAGAGCACCAAAGAGACTAACATATTGATGAATGATTCTAGAGAGAATGTGGGAGCACCCACATCACAATGTAGGCAGAGGAGGTCACCATATCAATACACTAGCTAAATAGATCTGATGAGTGAGAGGGTAGAGGTTTAGCCATCCTCATTCGAGGAAATAGTGCAACAACCAGTATGTGTTGATGCTATGGTTAAGAAGTATGACTCCCTTATTAGAAACATTATTTGGGAAGTGGTCCCAAGATCAGTGAACAAGCCAGTGGTGAGTTCCACATGGCTTTACAAGGTAAAGCAAGCAACAGATGGGAGTGTGGAGAAACACAAGGCCATATTTCTGGTGAGAGTGTTCTCGTAGGTGGATGGAATTGATTATGAGGAGACCTTTGCTCCAGTAGCAAGGTACTCTTCAATTAGATCTATTCTAGAACTTTTAGCATAGATGGGATGGAAGATACATTAGATGGGTGTGAAGATAACATTCCTCAATGGTATGATTAAGGAAGAGCTATTTATTGAGTAGCCAGAAGGATTTGAGACCTTCAACAGAGAGTTGCATGTGTGCATACTCAAGCGAGCATTGTATGGACTAAAACAAGCACCCCGTGCTCGGTACACCATGATTGATAGTTATTTCACTACGCCGGGCTTCACCAAAATTGAAGCAGAGGCGAACCCTTACCATATTGTGGTTGAAGGTAAATTGTTGATTATATCATTATATGTTGATGATTTAATTCTAATAGGTGATGATAAGGTGATAAAATATTGCAAAGAGGATCATGCAAGAGAATTCGAGATGAAGGACCTGGGGCCCATGCATTATTTCCTTGGTATGGAAGTATGGAAAGGATATGTGGAATTGTTTGTCTCTTAGGGAAAGTATGCCAACACGATACTGAAGAAGTTCCACATGGAGATCAACAAACCCATGGAGATTCCTCTAGCACGTAATTGGAGGAAGGAAGATATTACTTTAGGTGAAGTAGTGGAAGCTACTATTTACAGACAACTTGTGGGTTCACTTATGTATTTGGTGATCACACGAACATACATATGTTTTGCAATTAAAAAGCTTAGTCAAGCAATGATTAAGCCGACCAAACTCTATTGGAAGACAACTAAAAATGTGTTGAGATACCTCAGATGCACCCCTCAGTTTGATCTTTGGTACAAAAAAAGTTGAGGGAGTGAAGTTTCAAGGCTTCATAGATGCAGATTTGGCAAGGATTCCATCCGACAGGAAGAGCACATTAAGGGGAATCTTCAATATTGGGTCAACATTAGTTTCTTGGTACAAAAGGAATTAGAGATCAGTTGCACTTAGTTCAGGAGAAGCAGAGTACATGGCTACTAGTCAAGCAACTTGTGAGGCTATCTGGATGAGGAAGATCGTTGTTGGGTTATTTGGTTAGTAGATGGATCCTACAATGATTTACTGTGACAATCAGAGTTGTATCAAATTCTTTGAGAATCCAATTTTTCATGATTGGTCCAAGCATACCGACATTCGATATCACCATCTATGAAATTGTGTGTAGAGGAGAATCATGTTGTTGGAGTACATTCCTACAGAGGAACATGATGCATATATTTTGACAAAGGCATTGTCAAGATGCATATTCGAGTTTCATAGAGGCTGGATCAAGGTAGCAGATAACCCCTTTCTTGTTGAGAGGAAGTGTTGAAAATGCAATAAGAAAATCCTAATTTAATTTTGTCCTTGAATTAAATTGGGAATAAAATTGTAATTCCACATCTCATGACAACTTGTAATAGCCAACTAAGTTAATTTAACTTATTTGGCTCAGTTGATTCGAGTTGGGGGTCTAACTAGAATCAGGTAGAGTGTCTCCTACAATTAGGAGCACTGATTGAATTTATTTTGAGTTGTAATTAATTAATTCAGTCTAACTCACTTAAAGTCAGTTAAACTAGTTCCAACTGATGGAGGAATTAGTGGGAGGTCTAGTAGTGTGGTGTTTCACGTAGTCCAGTGGGGTGCTACCTATAGTCGAGTGTGGTGCTTCTTGAAGTATAGTGGGGTGCCGCTTGAAGTGCAATGTGGTGCTACCTGAAGTACATTGGGGTGCTTCCTGAAGTGCAGTGTGGTGCTGGTTGAAGTATAATGGGGTGTTGCCTGAAGTGCAGTGTGGTGTCGCCTCAAGTACAATTTCGTGCTCCCTGAAGTGCAGTGTGGTGCTGCCTACAGTGATAAACTAGTAAATTGAAGATTCTCTCATAATTAACTCATGCATGTCAGATCAGAGAAAGACCCAGTTGAGATTGGAGTTTAGGGACATTGTACTATTAGTTGTAAAATCATCCAAATTAAAGTGATGGTGCATGCAGTCAGAGGAAGGCCTATGATGATTGCACAATTCATAATTAAAGAATTTCCCAATTAAATAGGGGCTAATTCCTTGAGGAACAACGCAAGGAAATAGGCACTTGGATAAGCTAGAAATTGACTAAGTATTGGCCTGAGCTTGTCTAGAAAGCAGTGAATTAGATTTCTTGAAATGATTTTCACCAGATTTCGACAAGAGTTTCGCCAACAAAATAAAATTGTGACCTGAGTTAACAACACCATTTTTCTTTTAAATTTAAAGTAAAGACCTTTTCACTCCTACATTATATAAAGATTGCTTTATTTTTAATTTTTTATTATAATGTATTTTGGATGCTACTATAAAATAATAAAATAAAATACATTTTAAAAATTTAAACAATTCCTTTTATACCTACAATTTAAAACTCCAATATTTGAACGTTTAAATTTTTCACGGTGTGTTTGTAATAAAATATTTTCAAGGAAAAATAACAAATAAGTACTTATTCTAAGGATTAATAATTTTATTCGAGGTTAATATTAACGATTTTCCTTTACGCTCATTTATTGGAAAAACGGTCCTATAATAAATAATAAAAATATTTAAACTAAAAGTAAAATTTTATTACGTGTGATGTGAAAATATTATCTCGAAGAAGACAAAGGTGATTTTTGAGAGAGGCATATAAGCGGGCCCTACATATCTTCGCCATATTAATGTCCCCACTCACCACCATATGCCGTGTCAGCTACGATTGAAAAAGGGACAATGATGTGCATGTAGACGCCTAGGGAGACAAATCCGACACAACAAAGGTACAAACAAACCATGGAGACATTTAATATTATAGATATTCTTGGCATATGATTGGGATGTGGTGGGGCATCAAATAATTATGAGTCCACTCCTTGGTGGGTCCCACTATGTACATGTCAACTTCCTAAATAAGTAAGTAGATAAAATATTTTAGTTTTCTTTGAAAGTCAAACACCACATTGTGAGAAAAATATAGGGATGCCGTATACTCTAAAGTTACTTAAATGTAATCGGACTGCTGACGTGGCCCACTGCTCGTCTAGTCGATTTCCCCAAAGATTGTAAAGTGGATGAATGATTCATATTGTTCGCTCACTATGCTTTTTGTCAAAGTTAAATTGTGGCCTTGTAACCAGCTGTGAGGGTAACAAGCTTAAATTGGTACGCTATCAAATTAACACTGGCTCTTTATTTTGAGGGGCCCTTTTCTATTTTCCTACCTGATGAAGATCATATCTTACAATTTTACTAAAGCACAACTAAGTCTAATGTTAAACTAATCTTCTTTTCCACACTTCACAATATAACATACCTTTAAAGCCTCTACCAGCCTACATCTTAGAGGGCACGTTCTTCATCCAAAACTCTCAAGTCACACACATTGCTCAACTTTGAACTTGCATTTCTTTTATCACTAGCTACTCCTCCATCATTCCTTCTAAACCCATACTTCTAATTTAGATGGGTTCTTCTAGCTCCATTCATATGATGCCGCCTTAGCATTCCACATTGTACACTTTATTCAAGGCAAGAATACTTAGTCTTTTCCTTGATTTAAGGAACACACCTCCACTTCACATCAACTTATGGAATTGTAGACCCAATATTTGCAATCTTCTTCTACAAAGGCAAGGTGCACACTACACAATGCCCAAGATGTCCTAACCAACTCAATTTTTACATGCCTATCCACCTTGTCCACAATTAAGAACATGTGAACCCAGTGCTTTTTATAACCATATCCAATCCACAAAACATGCCTCACTTAAATGTTGTCACACACAAGAAGATGTTGCCATTATAGTGTACTATCTGTGATGTGGAATTACTTGCATAAATGACGCAATTTCCTTTTCTTGTGTAAGAGTTGAAACTTACATAATGTAACATTCAAAGATTAGTGTTGAACATAAACTAAAAAATAAAATTTGCCAAATTCTAACATACGAGAATTAACAAAACAAATAACAAACATAATAAACACAACGAGTAAGGGGAAGCAACACTGTTTATTGATAATAGATTGAGGTGGCAATCATCTACAAAAGGAGAGACTAAGGAGAATGATTTTGAGCAAGATGAGCCCTCTCCAATCCTTCAAAGGGTGGGCCTTCTCTCCATCTTTTATTGGTTCCCTCTCTCCATCTCAAGAAGCTTGCAAAGTCTTTCAATGGTGAAATCTTGCAAGTCGACAATGTGCATGCAATCAAGCTTGGAAGTTTGAATGGATTCCAACTAGATTTTGATAGCATGACAATGTAATTCTTCTCTCTTTCAATTGGTTGCCCAAGACTCGGGGTGTTTATAGAGTTTTCAAAGCATTCATGGTGGTTGGCTCATTGAATGGAGGTGGTTGGTATCTCACATTTTAAACAAATATGATGGAGCCTTGGAGGCTCTAAGTATCCCTCAATAAATGGCCTTGAGTCCTTAACCATCCCATTCACATCCTTTATTTTCCACTATCTTGATCTTGTGAGATCTACCGTGTCCTTCAATGCAGAAATGTCGTGTCTATAGTGTGACATCCCTCAACTTGATTTTTTTTTTTTTGTAATTACATGTATATATGTTTAAGTTTCGATTTAGTATGCTATATTTAAAAGAAAAACGAATACTTAATTATCAGTAATTTACCTATAATAATTAATGTATAGCTATTGTTTAAAAGTTTCATTATGTTTTATTTTATGAATATAAGAAAAGAACTAGGAAATTAATGATCAAAGTACAACTGAATGAAAGAGGAAAAGGGCTGCAATTTCTTTTTAGAAAATGAATTATCCATCAACAAGTCCTAGGCATCTAATATGAGGGATTAGATTTAATTATGAAATTATGTATTAGTCAATTTATTGTTTCCTAGAAGACAAGAGGAGGGATTAGATTTAATTATGAAATTATGTATTAGTCAATTTATTGTTTCCTAGAAGACAAGAGGATGTCTCCAAAAGTGGGAAACAAAAACTTATAGATCAACAGTTAACCACCTACCACCGGTTGATGAGGTGGAGGTAGTTAATAACCACCTAAAAGTGGTAGATGGATAAAAATCTCTGAGTTTTTTTGGCTTTTGTCTCATAATTTTTGAGAGAATAAAATAGAGAGATTAAAGAGAAGCAGAGAATTTTACAGAGGAAATTGCAGACCCGATAGCTTGGGGGGACAAGCAGATGTTGTGTCAAGGTTGGGAGGAGCTAAGTACTTCATCATTAATTTCCTAGAAAAAAAAAATCAGATGGATATTTTTTACTTTATTTTACTATGTAAGGAGAAAGAGTACTTTGTTATGTTTTGAAGTTACTTTTCTAAAAGAAATTGAAAAGGGTAATTTGACACTTCAGGTAGAGATTAAAAGATTTTGTTTTCTGTACATTTGATTGAATATGATGGAAAATTGTTTGTGGAAGGAAATAGTAAAAGTGATCATGAAGCTTGTGTTTGAAGTAATTATCTATTGTTTTGTTTGTGATCAAGTAGAAAATAGAATCTTTGACAAGAATTCTATTCTAAACTGTCGATTATAGTTCTCAGAAAAGACTATTACATAGTACAAACTATGTCACCAGAGCAAATAGGTTTCTATAGCTAAATATTCATATGTTTAGATATAGAGGACAATGAATGATAAGAAAACTGAATAGTCATGTAGCTGAATCATCTTTATAATGGAGTAGTAAATTTATATATGTCTTACCTTTTATGTATGCCTTACTATTTTCTATAATTTTACGAATACCTATGTAAGAATGAAGAGTTATATAGATCATTTGCTTCCAGAATTCTGGAATTACAGAGAAATGAGTTACGTAAAAAATATGTAGATATACATATAATTATTATTGTTATCAAATCCTAAACTTATATATATATGTGGGGCAACAAACATTATCCCTAATAAAAGAGCAACCACATTGCTCAGAGCATTTCAGAAGAAAAACTGAGAAGCGTTAGGCCAGCGTAGAAAATGGACTGTGGGTTAATTAAATACTGAGCTGGCCACAACCATTGCCTGTAGTCAAAATAAATGCAAGGCACAATTACCTAAAAAATTCCACAGAAAATATTAATGAGTACTTTCTATACAACTACCGAAATACTACGAATTTACAAAATTGAAATGCTCTTCACAGAGAAGTAGAAGCTTACCTTATATAACAGAGGGTAGCACTCAAATTTCATCTGACAAAAAATTAAAAAGAAAAGAACTCAAAATTATAAGTCCGTGAGCACAATATCTGAATGATTTAGGAGTAAATGAAGAACACCATAGAGGTTTTTATCTACATAATGACCCAACTCAACGAATGCATATAGGAACGGAGGAACTCTTTACCAAACCAGAATAAGATTTGTACACAGAAAGGAAACGTACACTATAAGTCAAGGTATCAATTGAAAAAGAAATATTCTTCTATTTATTGTGGTAAATATGTACATATACATATGACTGTTTGTACACTATAAGTCAAGGTATCAATTGGAAAAAAAATATTTTTCTATTCATTGTGGTAAATATGTACATATACATATGATTGTTTGTATATTATAAGTCAAGGTATCAATTGAAAAAGAAATATTCTACTATTCATTGTGGTAAATATGTACATATACATATGACTGTTTGTAATAGTCACACTCAGAGAAATATAATTGATTGTAGTCGTCTTTCTCAAGCAAACATTATATTCATAAATAAATCATAGCATGAACAAGCTTCACAGGAGGAAAATATATAATGTTAGGGTCCAACTCTAACCCCCTTATTTATGTAATAGGGTCGAGTCATACTTATAGTTAGTTAAAGAGTCAATAAAGCCCATATTAATAATTGTAAGTAGTTGACCAGCAATTAAAGAAGGGACCACAGTTAGTTGCAAATGGGCCATGGTATTAGATAGATGGTATTAATAAGAACCATGGTACAGACCCATGGTATTGCATATATGAATCTTATATAAAGGATAGAGACTCCCCATTGAGGAGCGTCGTGTCTTATTTTGTAATCGAGCCTTGCTCTATTGGAGGTTGCCCCCTCGAAGAGGCAAGTGAACATTGTTTTCCTTTCTGAATAATAAAATACATGCTATTATTTCTCATTTGTTTTGTGTTCTGGGTTGTATTTCTTCGCATATTTGGTATTCTGGCATCTTCTCGCAGGTCAAGAGCATAACAAGTGGTATCAGAGCACTTTCCAGGGCCGGTAGGATTTCCAGTTTTAGCATAACTTTTTTTGGCTAGAGACATGTTTTGGCATCTTTAAACCACGGGAATTGGCGTTGAGTGCATAAACCTGTGGATTTGGGGAGGCATGCATGCAGGAAATACAAGAGGTGGTCATGCTCGTTGGACTCCCTGTAACCCCTGTGGGTACCCCTTCGAGTAGTAGCGTATTAGACAGAACCGTGCATGCACTGTCTTCCACGTACCCTCTAGGTATATTGGAAGCTCCCTAGGCTCACCTGAAACCTTGCCGTAGATAAACCGTTAGCCGTCTTACTGCTACAATACACCGAGAACAGCACTCGGAGAGATTACTCGCGTGTACGATAGGGTAGTCGGGTAATACAGCTAAGGGAATGGTTGATCCTCCTTAGCTAGTGCCCTGAAAAGATTGGGCTGAGTACTACTGTTGGACCCTTATGTATATTGCAATCTGTAGCACCTGACACTCATCTTCTTTTCTAAATCAGATCTAGCAGGTTGGGTTCTGTCGCAGCTGCAACAATCAGATCCGCCATTCAGATCTAGCAGTGGGGGTTTAGTTACTACCACATTCCTACTCACACTCTACAGTTGAGGGTTTTGTAGATAGATCTGACTATTTATGCAGGGAGGCTTATGGATCCTATACCTTGGGGTGATTCTCACAGGACATTGGTCGGGATTAATCTTTTTGAGAATTGGCTACTGCAGTATTCCTAAGCGAGGAGTAAAAAAAAAAAAGAATCAAGACGACGAGCTGAGCAAGGTGGTACCATTCACTTGTCAGCTTCAATTTTTCGGGTCGTACCAAATTTTTCGCAGTGACGACAAGTGAACCGGATATGTGCATGGTAGAAACTAGAGCTCAAGCTATGGCCAATGAGAAGATGGACACCCTTGAAAAAAAGTTGGAGGAGTTAACAAGGCAGATCCAGTCATTAAATGACACAGTCACAAAGGGCAAGTCGATGTTACAAGTGGAGGCATATGCTTTTAATGAAGACCATGAGGGCGAGTCTAACCATTCTCTTCACTTCCATGGAAGCCACCAACATTCCCACCCTTGACCACCCAAGCTGGACATGTACAAATTTGATGGCTCTCATCTGGCCATATGGCTATCACAAATGGACCAATATTTCACATTGAATCACATCAGAGATGATGAGACTAAGCTAAGTGTGGGAAGCCTTTACTTGGACCAAGAAAGATGGCAATGGTGGCAATGGCATCAAAAATGTTATGCAAGGCCAATTACTTGGCAGATATTCTCAAAAGCCCTTTCTGATTGCTTTGAACATGAATCTAAGTTTTTGGGTCATCTTACTAAGCTCAAACAAACAGGGACAATACAAGACTATATTACAACCTTTGAAGCATTAGAATTCCGCACAAGAGGTTTGGCAGATGAATTCTACTTGGAATGTTTTATCAGTGGTCTCAATGACGCCATACAAGCCCACATCTGGATGTACCACCCAACCACATGGCTGGAAACTTGCATGACGACTTGTGAAGTGGAACACGTGTTAGTGGCCCAGTTGTCTCGTCCAAATTTCATATCCAAGGGAAGCCCCACCTAGGCTCCGAGCACTACCCAAACACTTAAGGTTCAAAAGGTGTCACCAGTAGAAATGGAGGAAAGAAGAAAGCAAGGATTGTGTTACTATTGTGATGAAAAATACTCCTTGGGGCATAAATGCAAGGAACCCAAATTCTTTCAAATTGATGCCACTGAGGAAGCCCCACCCTTTGAGGGACCAGAGGAAGAATATGAGGGCAACCAACAGGACAATGAGCTCCCAACTACACCCGAAGAACTAGTTATCTCGCTCCATGCTTTGGCAGGCATTTCTTCTCCCCAAATTCTCAAAATCAGAGGTTTTGTTAAACATCACCCTATAGTAGTCTTGATTGATAGTGGCATCACATATAACTTTATCCATCAAAGAGTCACAGAAGCAATGCATTGTTTTTTCAGAGCAGTCTCTAATTTCTAGGTCTAGATTGTTGATAGGGGCACAATGAAATGTGACGGCCGCTGTGTAAATGTCAAACTTCAGATGGGAGATTACCATCTAAAGACCCACATGTTTGCCATCAACATGGGTGGGTGTGACATTGCCTTGGGTTCTAAATGGCTTCACACACTTGGCCCAATCACAATGGATTTCTAGGAGTTATATATGAGATTTAAGCAAAATGACCACACACATACCCTCCGCGGACTCCAGGCAGGTGCTCTTTCTATCATCAGCTCACATCAGATGGAAAAGTTGTTAAAAAAGGGCTACCATGGAGTTATCGCCCAATTTAATGCCATCCAGGCCTTCGAGCCCAGTTCTCTTCATATTCATCCTGAGATGCAATAGGTTTTAAACAACCATTTGTAGGTCTTTGACAAATGTCATGAGATTCCACGCTTGAGAGGGGAACATGATCATAGAATTACTTTTGTCCCAGGGGCACAACCAGCAAATGTGCACCCATATAGATACCCCTTCACCCAAAATAATGAAATTGAAAAAATCATCAAGGAACTCCTAGAAGCCGGTGTCATTCGTCCTAACATTAGTCCTTATTCATCGCCTGTAGTCATGGTGCTCAAGAAAGATGGGGAATGGCATATGTGTCCAGACTTCAAGGGCCTCAACAAGCTGACAGTCAAAGATAAATTTCCCATTCTGGCTGTTAATGATTTGTTGGATGAACTAAATGGGGCTCAATTCTTTACTAAGCTAGACCTTCACTTGGGCTATCACCAAATTCGCATGAAAGAAGTAGACATTCCAAAGGTTTCTTTCCGAACTCATGAAGGCCATTATGAATTCCTGGTAATGCCACTTGGTCTATGTAATGCCCCATCCACTTTTCAAAGCCCCATGAATCACCTGCTCAAACCATATCTCAGAAAATTTGTCCTTGTTTTATTTGATGACATCCTCATCTACAGCCTCACCTGGGAAAAACATCTTCAACATGTAGACCTACTCTTGCAACTACTCGGGAAGCATAAATTATTTGTCAAATTGTCCAAGTTCTCTTTTGGTATGAAAGAAGTCGAGTATTTAGGCCACATTGTGGGGCGTGAAGGTGTAAGGGTGGATCCCAAAAGATCCAGGCAATGCAGGATTGGCCCCAACCAAAGACCTTGAAGAGTTTGAGAGGATTTTTGGGTCTCACCGGCTACTATCACAAATTTGTCCACCATTATGGTTGCATTGCTAGACTGCTCACTCACCTTCTCAAGAAAAATTCATTCCTCTGGAATGATGAAGTGCAACATGAATTTATAGCTCTCAAACATGCCATGTGTTCCACTCCCGTATTGGCACTACCTGACTTCACCAAATCTTTTGTGATTGAATGTGATGCCTCAGGTACTGGTATTTGGGCTGTCTTAATGCAAGAAGGTTGACCCTTGGCCTTCACTAGCCAACAACTAAGTGGGACAAATTTGGGACAATCTACCTATGAGAAGGAGATGATGGCCATCTTACGTGCAGTGGACACCTAGCAACCATACTTATTGGGGCGATGTTTCCAAATTTGCACAGACCATCAAAGCCTTAAATATTTTTTGGAGTAATGCCTATCCTTGCCACAACAAAATAAATGGCTAGCCAAAATGTTAGGATATGATTATGAGATAATTTACAAGAAAGGGCGTGAAAATGTCATAACGAATGCTTTATCACACCAATTTGAGGAGGCAATCAACCTGCGAGCAATCTCTCTTCCCATTCCAGAGTGGATTGAAGAGGCTCGCAAGGAATGTTTTTCAGATCCTTCGCTCTCCCAACTCATTAACAAATTGCAAGAAGATCCAAATTCCACTGCGGGCTGCTCTTGGAAGGATGAGATTCTTCGCTACAGGGACAAAGTAGTTATATCACCAACATCCACCCTCAAAAGTTGCATTTTGGTAGAGTTTCACTCATCTCCCGCTGTAGGCCATTCAGGCTTTCAGAAGAATTATGCTCGCACTTGGCGTTCATTATTTTGGACAGACATGAAAAAGGACATTCTTACTTTTGTAGATGAATGTGATGTGTGTCAGTGCCACAAAGGAGAAATACTCAAATCCCCAGGCACTTTACAACCATTTCCCATCCCTGCCTCAATCTGGATGGATGTTTCTATGGATTTCATTACTGGTCTTTTGATGTTAGGCAACAAGTCAGTCATCATGGTGGTTGTGGACAAACTTTCTAAGTATGCTCATTTTTACGCCCTACCCCACCCTTTTACACCCACTTTGGTGGCTCAATATTTCATGGACCAGATCTTCAAATTGCATGGCATGCCCACTTCCATTGTGTCTGATCGTGACCCGATCTTCATCAGTAACTTTTGGCAGGAACTTTTCAAGCTACAAGGTACCCAACTCCAACTCAGTACTTCCTATCATCCTTAAACTGATGGTCAAACTGAAGTAGTCAAAAAATGTCTGGAGACCTACCTTAGGTGTTTCACTTTAGAAAAGCAACATCTATGGGTACAGTGGTTACCTCTAGACGAATGATGGTATAATACTATCATGCCACCACCAAGATGACTCCATATGAAGTAGTTGATGGTCAACTCCCCCCTTCACCTACTTCTTATATCCTGGGATGCTCTAAGGTACAAGCAGTGGATCAACTCCTATAGAACCGTGCAACCATGCTTGCCCACCTCAAAGATAATCTCCATCAAGCTCAAAATTGCATGAAACAATAGGCAGAGAAACATCGTTCAAAGCACACATTTCAAGAAGGGGATCAGGTATTCTTGAGGCTGCAACCATATAAGCAAACATCACTCAAAGACAAGGGTTGTAAGAAATTATCTCCAAAATTCTACGAACCGTATCAAATACTTTAGCGCATCGGAGAAGTAGCCTACAAGCTAGCCTTGCCACCCACTACAAAAATCCATCTCGTCTTCCATGTATCATGCCTCAAGAGAGTGGTTGGGACCAATTGCAGAATTCAAACCAGTCTACTGGAATTGGACGAAGAAGGTTCAATCTAGGTCCAACCTAAACAGGTTCTTGACACGCGAGAATGACACCTGTGTTGCCGCACGATCAAGGAAGTCCTCGTCAAGTGGAAAGACACCTCTCCAGAAGATGTGACCTGGGAACCAACCACTATTCTTTAGCAGTTTCCGCAGCTTCAACCTGGAGGGAAAGGCTATTTTTATGGGGGAGTGATCTAGATTTAAATAGGAATGCAACAAATTATAGAGATAACCATAAACACAAAGATGCATCGGAAGTAATACTTCATTTCCTTAATGTAAAATATTGAAATATGCTTACAAACAGGAATGGAAATAAACCAGCTAGGGCGATGGTAGCTTATCACTGAGAAGAGATGTGGTGGCTACATGCCTCTGAACTGTCTTACAATGAGGCTCAAGGGCCTTTTTATTATTGAACAATAAGAGCAAATCCTAAACAACCAAAACCCTAACCCGAGGAGATGTAACACCAAGAGTCTATGGGCCCTATTGGGGTGAGTTGGATAGCGAACTTCCCGAGGTCACGACTTGGTCATACTATCTCTGTTTGACGCACATGATAGCATGCTGGAAAGATCTCTCTGAGGAATACAATGGAAAAGATGATTTTCGACAAAAAATAGCTGGCGGTAGATTTCCCAGAAAATGTCGTTTAGGGCCTCAAAACGGCTCCGAAAGTTTAGGACCCGGAAAACTTCTAAAAATAGTAAGCTATGCTATAATTAAGGAAACTGAAAAACTGAAAGAACCAATGGTGGGGGTTTAAGTGGAATTGGCGGGTGGCCACCAATATCCGCCTGGATCATTCCTCCCCCCTTAGGAAGCAATGGTCCCCATTGCTTTGAGTTCCTCCATGAGATGAGGGAACTTCTGCTGAACTTGGTCCCTAGAGAGCCACTTGCCCTAGTGAAGGAGTTGGCCTACTTTGATAACTCGATACAGTTGGATATTCTGCTGGTGAGTGTGCTTGATTTGTGTGTCCATGATCTCGATCAGTTGTAGCTTGTTCCATGCAATTTGGATTTAACTCTGTGGGTGTGAGCTATTCTACAATGTCGGATGTGTTTAGTAATGGTGGAAAGTATGGTCAAAGGTGGTCCACATTGAACACTGGGTGCAACCCAAGGAATGTGGAAATGCTGAGCTCTAATGCATTGTCTCCCATAGCCTTGGTAATGGTGTAAGGACCATATCGTAGTGGTCTGAGTTTCCGATAGGCTCCTGTAAGGCGTTCCTTTTGCAAATGCAACCAGACTTTGTCGCCCACCTGAAACTTGTGTGGCACTTGATGTTGATCATGTCGCTGCTTGTACTTGGCATTTAATTTCTCCAGAATGTCATGGATCTGCTGGCGAATATGTTGGATGTGCTCAATGAATCTATTTTCCTTATCTGTTTCAGACTGGACATGAGCTGAATTTTGTGAGTAGCTACAAATGGCATGGCCACATCAATGGGACATAGTGGCTGGAATCCCAAGCCCAACTAAAAAGGGATGTGGTTAGTCGAGCTGTGGAGAGCCCGGTTGTAGTTGTGCTGAACATAGGGAGGCTTTCATCCCATGTGCATGGATGCTTTGAGTTGTACATGTGTAGAATGTGTATGATCATCCTATTGATAACCTCTTTCCGACCATCAGTTTGAGGATGGAAGGTTGTGGACTTAGTGAGTTTGGTGTCCAACATCGACTAGAGACTGGACCAAAATGTACTGAGGAACCTGCTGTCCCGATCTGAGATGATAGACTGTGGGATCCCAAAGTGTACTCACACTCGTTCAAAGAAGAGTTTAGCATTGGCTTCTGCTATGATATTCTTCTTGCAGGCCGCCATAATGGCCATCTTTGATAACCTGTCGACGACCACAAAAACACAGTCATTTCCATGCTTAGTGGAAGGAAGGCCTGACATGTAATTGATGGAGATGGATTCCCAAGGTCAACTAGGGGTAGGCAGCTGGGTACGGAGGCCTTGCTTCTTGAAGGTTGATTTGGCAATGGCGTAGGCAGTGCATGATCTGATGTACTTCTCGACATCCTGTTGAAGATTCGGCCAATAGAAATACTTCTACGGTACTGCCACTATTTTTTTGACCCCGAAATGCCTAGCAGCCTGACTGTAGTGTGCTTCCCAAATCATCTTGGCATGCTCACTTGAAGGAACATAAAGGTGAGCCAGGTGGCATAATAGGGAATCCTGGAGGTGAAAATCTGGAACATGCTGACCCTCCAAGAGTGTTTGGTATGTGTGGCCAAATTCCAGGTCGCTTTTGTAGAGAAGTGGCCAATCAGAAGTCTCGTGCCCACAAGAGTTGAGCACGGTGGTTAACGCCATGATCGATGGTCGGCTAAGGAAATCTGCAACATTATTGGTGCTGCCCTTCTTATACTTGATATTCAAATGGAACTGTTGCAGGTATGTGGACCACTTCTAATGGCGATCACTCTGCAATTTCCCTTGGGTCTGTATGAACTATAGGGGTCGGTGGTCTGTGTGGATGACTGTTTCCTTCCCCAAAATGTAATGCTTCCATTGTCGGCAGGCCTGCACAATGGAATACATCTCTTTGTCATAAGTGGGATACTTCTACACTGTGTCTAAAAGTTTCTCACTGTGATATGCAATTGAATTCCCATGTTGAGTAAGGATTGCCCCAATAGCATAGTTAGAGGCATCTGTCTTGACCTCAAATGGTTGTTGCAAGTCTGGTAATGTAAGAACTGGTGCCGAGAAGAGGTGATCTTTCAACTCTGTGAATGCCTTTTGTTGAGATTTGGACTAAAAGAATTTTGTTTTCGCTCCTCCCTTGGTGACTTGATTCAAGGGCCAAGTGATATGAGAAAATCCCAAAACGAACCTGCGGTAGAAGTTGGCAAGGCCTAGAAAGCTGCGAAGCTCTGTAAGAGTGGTTAGAGATGGCCAATCCCGAATGACCTGGATCTTGGATGGATCCACATGCACCCCCTGTTCATCAATAATGTATCCCAGATACTAAACCTGGGTCATGCCAAAAGTGCTTTTCTCCAAATTGGCACATAACTTATGTTGCCACAATGTTTAGAGAACCTATCGGATGTGGTAGAGATGCTCTTCCCAACTTTGGCTGAAGATTAGGATGTCATCCAAGTATACAACTACAAATGAGTTGGTGAATGGCTATAAGATGTCATCCATTAGCCTCATGAAGGTTGCAAGAGCATTCGTCAATCCGAAAGGCATAACCAACCATTCAAAAAGGCCCTCCTTGGCTTTGAACGTAGTCTTCCACACAATGGAGGGTTCGATTGGTACCTGGTGATATCCTGACTTCAAATCGATCTTGCTGAAATATTTTTCCCCCTTCAGTTGGTCTAGGAGGTCATCAATTCATGGGATTGGGTACCTATTATGGACAATGATCTTGTTCAGTGCCCGATAGTCAATACAAAGTCTCCAAGTCCCATCCTTCTTCTGTATCAACATGATTGGGCTCCCACAGGGCGATGAACTTGGACGGATGTGACCTTTTTGCAGTAGCTCTTGAATCTGCCTCTTGATTTCATCTTTCTCCAGAACATAGTGCCAATAGATTGGTCCATTGGGCAGTGGCGCACCTGCGGCTAGATCAATGGAGTGCTTGACCTGACAATGCAAAGGAAACCTTGTGGGGGAGGTGAAGATGTCCTCGTACTCCTCCACGACCTTGTCCATCTGTAGTTGTCGTGCGGAGGGGCGCTATCTGGAGGTTGTGGCCACCATTTTTTCTTTCCTTGAGGGTGTATCATCAGGAAAACAAATTTCCCAGTTTTGGAAATGAGCTTACTGCATTGTTTTGTAGTAACCAAAGAGATGGCGGTAGGTGGTGCTACCTCTGGTATCCTGTACAACTTATTTCTCAAAGTAACAATAACAGCACAGGGCCTTGATTCATACACAACATGTCACTTCCACAAGTATGGTTGTCCTAATAATACATCACAAACTTCAATGGGAGCAATGTCACACAATACCTCATTTGTGAAGGGCTTGATGTTGTATGAAAGGCGACACTGTTGGCTCACGCGAAGATCTCGTCCTTGGTGAAGCCACCCGATGGTGTATGGTTGTGGATGTGTTGTGGTCGGTAAGCCCAACTACTTCACGACCTCTGTCAACATGAGGTTCTTTTGGCTCCCACTATCAACAATGAACTATAGCGGGGATCCCTTTACCCACGTTTGGGAGTGGAAGAGACACTCCTCCTCATCTAGATCTTCGGGTTCCTCTTTCTGGATCTTTGTGGTGGCAATGGTGGCGTTGGGCTCCGCATCGATAATCTACTTCCCTTTATCATTCCCTTTATCGAGTTCTGACTTAGAGTCAAAACGTGCAGTTGATTCTGAAGCCTTTAGCTCGGCCACCAGTGACTGCTTGGCCCGACACTCACTTGTGTTGTGAGTGGAGCTCTTATGGAACTCACACCACTTTCTCGTGTCCTTTTTCGGCTTCGTGGCACTGTTCTTTGCTTGCAGCTTTGGTGGGTTGTCTTGGACCACCCCGCCTTGGCTTTTTCCTTTGTTCTGCGTTTTGGGGGCACCTTTCTCTTGTTTTGGATTCACAGATCCAAAGTCTCACTTCTTCTATTTAAACTTTTTCTTGACCTTAACGGCATACCGGTATGTCGTGCTGAGCGAGGAGATGTTCAAGAATTCTATTTCTTCCTGGATGTATTTGTGCAGGTAGCCACGGTATTTGAGTACCAAATGCTAATTTGTATCCTTGATACCCAACTTTGTGTGAAGGGTATGGAAAATATTGGTAAACTCTGGCACGTCTTGGTCCCTTCTCTGCCGCAGTGTGGTCCACTTTATGTATTGATCCTCATAGCTTCCGACAAGGTAGTACTTCTCCTTGATGGCATCTCGGAATGAATTCCAAGTGGGTGCACTGAAAATAGTGAGCCTGTACTTTCATCCTTCTACTCGTAGTAGGTTTCCCACCAATCCTTGATGTGGGGGGATGCTTTGAGAAGAGCGAAAATAATCTTTTCTCGACTGGAAAAATCATGAACAAAAAAAAAACCCTCTAGCACATTTAACCATTTATCAATGACATCTGCATCTATCTAACCCTTGAATATGGGGATTTCAAAATTAACTTGTACCTTAAATGGTGTGGCATTTCCAGAGTTGCTGTTGGAAGCCGATGCATCACCCCTGGGTAGCCACTGAAGGATCTGGGCAAAGTTTTCCAACATCACATTCCTTTGTTGCTCGAGGGATTCTTCGAGCAAGATTTTGATAGGATCTCCTGCCCCCTCGTCTTTCTTTCCATCCACCATGGGGGTTCATTGGGATTTGCGAGGCTGGTCTTGCAAAGGTTCGCCCAGTTCAAGCCCTAAATCCTTATATCCCGGCCTCATTGGGGACATGAAAAGAAAAACAGAGAAGAAAAGCAAACTGCTCTAATACCACTGATCCAGATTTAAACAGGAACATAACAAATTATAGAGATAACCGTAAACATAGAGATGCAACGAAATAATACTTCATTGCATTAATGTAAAATACTGAAATATGCTTACAAACATGAATGAAAATAAACCAACTAGGGTGATGGTAGCTTATCTTTGAGAAGAGATGTGGTGGCTACATGTCTCTGAACTGTCTTACAATGAGGCTCAAGGGCCTTTTTATTATTGAACAATAAGAGAAAACCCTAAACAACCAAAACCCTAACCTGAGGAGATGTAACACCAAGAGTTTATGGGCCCTGTTCGGGTGAGTTGGACAACCAACTTCCCGGGGTTGCAACTTGGTGATATTATCTCCGTTTGATGTGCATGATAGCCCATTGGAAAGATCTCTGTGAGGAATATGACAAAAGAGAGAATTTTAGACAGAAAATTGATGGCAGTAGATTTCGCAAAAAATGTCGTTTAGGGCCTCAAAACAGCTCTTGAAGTTTAGGACCCGAAAAACTACTAAAAATAGTAAACTGTGCTATAATTAATGAAACTGAAAAACTGAAAGTAGCAATGGTGGGGGTCCAAGTGGAATTGGCCGGTGGCCACCAATATCCACCTGGATTAGGGAGGGCATGTTAGGGTCCAACCCTAATCCCCTTATTTATGTAATAGGGTCCAATGATAGTTATAGTTAGTTAAAGAGTCAATAAAGCCCATATTAATAATTCTAAGTGGTTGCCCCACAATTAAAGGAGGGACCACATTTAGTTGCAAATGGGCCATGGTATTAGATAGATGGTATTAATAAGAACCATGGTACAGACCCATGGTATTGCATGTATGAATCCTATGTAAAGGATAGAAACTCCCCATTGAGGAGCGGCATGTCTTATTTTGTAATCAATCCCTACTCTATTGGAGGTTGCCCCCTCGAAGAGGCAAGAGAACATTGTTTTCCTTTCTGAATAATAAAATACATGCTATTATTTCTCATTTGTTTTGTGTTTTGGGTTGTATTTCTTTGCATATTTGGTATTTTGGCATCTTCTCGCAGGTCAAGAGCATAACATATAATAAATGAATTTATTGTTCTTCAAGTCTGAAGGATAAGATCTTCTTCCATTTAAAAATAAATAAAACCTTAGGTTTGCATCTAGAGAAAGAGAAAATTTCCTATAACCCTAAGGGGTTTCTTAAAGGCATTAGTTACAAAAATCCTGAAGAGTATGGTAGATTATATAGAGGACAAATGGTGCCGGTATTTAAAAGGGAAAATGTGTATTCCCATTTTCGAGAGCTAAAAGTTATAGAGTAACAAATACCCAACATGAAATTCTAAAGAAAAAACCCCGAGTAAGAACTATTTAAGAAAAACCCCACTCAAGTAAAAATTATGAGAGTTAGAAACGACTTAAAAATAAAGACAAGGAATTAAGTAATATTTTCAAATTTGTGAACAAGGAACCAATTCTTACACACTTTTCTTCCATGGTGAGTTACATATGACAATCTGTGATTTGATTCCCAAAGTTCAGTGAAACCTAGATACCTGACGATGTTATAGTTTACAAAATCAGTGAAACACAAAAATATTGAACAGAGTAAAACAAATTAAAAACAAAAGACTGAGAATAAGTCAATTAAATAAATTTTACCTCTAATTCATGTTTGGAGATGTAACTAATGAGTGGAGAACCCATTGTGACAAATCTTGAGATTCAACTACCACCATATGATATTTGGAGGCAAGTCATTCAGGAAAACAGATGAAGAACACCTATCTATATAAACAATGGTGGAAGAAGCAACTACATTGCAATTTCAATATAAATCCTAGTTGTAATGAACGACTTAACCAAGTAGTTCTAGAAGAAACTGAAAATAAAAGATGAGGCGATCATACGAGAACATTTAAATGAGGTACAAAACCCTAAACTATTAATCATGCATTGGTTTGAGACCAAATCATCCACATCATTGATTAAGTCAAAAGGCACAAGACATATGACTTAACATAAGGGATTCCCACCTATGAATGGAAAGATCCAGAACTTCTCCTATAATTTACATGTAAACCCCTTCATAAATTTAATCCCACATCGAATTATATTGTCAATAACACGTTTTATTATATATATATAATATATATATAATATATATATATATATATATATATATATATATATAAGCATGGTTAATCAATGGAAAGATGAATGAAACAAGTGTTGGTAAGGTATTGTCAAGTTGTTAATGCATATGTTAAGCTATTTCATGAGGTGGTATAAAAATGGATTACCATAATCTTATGTACATACATAAATTCTGCAATATGTTCTAAGTGGTTATAACATAAAATACCCAAAAATATGGTTTTATTTTTTTAAATATAATGTCATACATATATAAAGAAAGAGAGATTTAATAGTTATTTTAAATGAGTCATTATTAGGTCCCTATACTATTATGTAACTCCTTATTGTTATTAATGCAACCCCTTTATTATATTGTTGTGCCTATGTAATCCCCATATTGTTATTATTGTGCCCAATAGAAGCCCACTATTGTTATTATTGTACCCTTACATTATTATTGTTATGTCGGCTCTGATTATATTATGACCCCTTAGACTCCTATATATAGAAAGGAGGTCTTTTCATTTGTATCATCCAAGAATAGTTCATTTGTGTAATGTAAAGGAGGTTGCCCCCTCGAAGAAACTGATTTCTAAGGCGTTGATCTATCTTTTCTATGTTTTTGTGAGCTGGTTCATAACATTTGGTATCAGAGCTTTGGATTCTAGGGTTTCGCTACTCCAAATAGGACATCATGGAATTTTCGCTATAAATTTCGTTTTGCGATGTTTGAGAAGCTAAAAAAAAACCCATTTGAGCAGAATTATCACTAAACCTGGGGTCCTAATTTTCGATCTTGTTTTGCTATATTTTCAGAGTTATGATCTAAGGAAGTTATGGTTTTTGAAAGCTCCAGAATTCCATCTCAAACAACTTATCGTGGAATTTTCTCTCTAATTTTGTTTCTACAAAGTTTTAGATTTTGAAATTAAAACCCAATTGAGCAGAAATCTTGGTGAAGCTCGGGCTGGAATTTAAGATATTTTGTCTCTATATTTGCAGAGATATGGTTTGAGACATTTAGGGTTTTTTTGGGCTCCCGAATTACACCCCAAACATGTGACCTTGGGAAAATCGCCATAACTCTCTCTCTGAGAATTTGATTCAAATTTCATAAAACGTGAGCAATATTTTGATCTGCATGAAGTGAAAATGTTACAAACAGTACATATTGCATCTTTATATCTAGAACCAAATCAATTTTTATGGTATGAAGGGCTTTGTTCTCATAAACCACTTGTCACATGGTCAATTTTCATGGAGGAAATGATAGCATATTATGAGGATACAAAGAGAAACACCTTCTTTATCCAATTGATAAATCTCAAACAAAAGGGTTCAATGACAGAGCACATTGAGGAATTTCAAAAATTGAATATAAGGGTAAATGATATTCCAGAGAAGTAAAGGGTTGATGTCTTCATAGGGACTTTAAGGGATAACATTCACCATGAGGTTTGTCTTTGGGAACCTGATTCATTGGAGAAGGCATCTAGGTTGGACATAAAAATTGAAAGAGGAATTATGGAAACAAGAAATCCCACCACTCAAAAATTGAAAGAGGAATTATGGAAACAAGAAATCCCACCACTCACAACTATAAATATGGAAGTTTTTTTCTCCTATTCTTCCACAACCTACATGGTTTACACCACAACAATTGGAAGAAAAAAGAGAAAAAGGGCTTTGTTACATTTGTGATAGTAAATAGTGAAGGTTATAAGTGTGCTGAGAAGAAATTATTTTACATAGATTGTGAAGAGGAGGAAGAAAAAGATCAAGAAACATCAAAAGAAGAGGACATACACCAAGAAACAACCCCAGGGAAGGAAGAAATGAATCTGATCATATCTTGTAATGCATTGGCCGGAATTACCACTCCTCAAACTATCAAGATAGAAGGACATATCAAGAAGAAAAAGGTAATAGTGTTGATTGACAAAGAATAAATAAAAGTAATTAGGGTATAGGTAATTTATTTGTGGAAATACTCCAAATTATATATACATTATAACAAATTTTCTACTAGTATGGTTAGAAGGGAAATGTGAACTTAACGAAGGAGGAAAAATTGTAAACAATTGTATTTTCAAAGCATATGAAAGATTTATTTTTATGAATCTTCAAATGTAAAAGAGCTTAAGGTTTTGTTTTCTTTCTTTAGAAAATCATATACATTCTACTAGATCTTCTACTAGTAGGGTTAGAAGAGAAAGATGAACTTAACAAGGAGGAAAAATTGTAAACAATTGTCTTTGCAAAGCATATGAAAGATTTATTTTTATGAATATTCAAATGTAAGAAAACTTAAGGATTGTCTTGCATTCTTAAAAAAATAGTGCTAATGTGAGGGTTATTACAAGTGGTATAAAAGTTGTAATTACAACATTGGGCCTCTCTTGGGTCCATAAGACTAAAACTGCTACAACTGTCATGCACAGATTTTGTTGAAGAATTAAAAGACTGAAAACGGCAGAGGAATTCAATGGTCAAACATATGTGGGATCACCTAGAGGTGAAGCAGAGCATGATATTGAAATGGGAATGGCTAGAGGTGGAACTAGTCATGCAAAAGAGTTAAATCTTGAATTGTTGCAGGTAATAATACATTTGAAAATTGACTTAGAAGATATTAAAGAAAATTAGGAAAGGCTGGTCAAAGCAAGAGAAGACCAAGAAGAAATTAATAGGTATTTGTTAAGAAAAGTGGAGAAGGAAAAAAGAAATAAAAAGACTCATAAGAAGAGATACAAAAGTAAATATGATAGTACCACAAAAAAGAGTAATCCATAAACTTCTATTGATATTGAGACTAATGAGTCTAGTGATCAAGATGAGCAGAAATTACATAATAGTATTTCTTCATCCTGGAAAAGGAAATTGTCTTCTCAATTGCAAGGAGAGTTTAAGAAAATTAGACCCCCCAATTTTGATGGTGAAACTAAAGAAGGGGAAAAAGCATAGCTCATCAACATGTCCAACTATTTTGAAGTATACAACTATCCAAGTAATCTTAAGGAAAAGTTGGCAACATACCAATTGATTGGTAAGGAAACTTTGTGGTTAGAAGAAAATAAAGTTGTTAAGAAGATAAGGTGAAAGAATCTAACCTGAAAGTTGTTCCGGAAGGAATTTAAGAAAAAATACTTGACTGAAAGGTATTTTGATGAAAACGCTGGGGAATTTCATGAGTTGAAGTTGGGACAACTTCTTATGGATGAGTTTGTTAATAAATTTATGAGTTTGTTGAGGTATGTTCCTGTTACACAGTATTTTGTCATCGACCCCGGATCCCTTGATCCAGGGTAGAGTCGGTCCCTGAATGGCATCTGTTCTATGTCATACATAAAAATATGTGTCCATATCTTCCACATCACTCAAGAAGATCAACCATGCTCATTAATCCTAAAGTTGACCCCTTTTACTTATGTTTCAAGATTGTTAGAAAACACCAGTATTATGTCTGTGACGATGAACCAAAGTGAACTAGAACCTTGCGACACCATCGCAAGAGTACATTTGTTCTTTGCAACGGTCAAATTTTAGGGATTGTCGCAAGTCATCAACATCCTGCTTGCGATGATAGCTCTGAATACACTGTTGCTTCACGATGTTGTCTCTCAGTCTTAGTGTTTGACTTGCGACGACCCAAATATGGCGAATTAGTTCAAACAAAATTCTTCTGGGTGGTTTTGGAACTAGTTGTTGGGTCAATGAAGTTTGCCTTTCCTCCTTTGAGATGGTGTTCTGCCTTTTGAGTAACCTCCCCATAAAGATAAGCTCCCTTTCCCTCTCCCTCAGTTGTAGAGCCTCCACAAATGAGGGAGAGGGAGCTTATCTTCATGGGGAGGTTACTCAAAAGGCGGAACCACCATCTCAAAGGAGGAAAGGTGAACTTCCTTGACCCAACAGCTAGTTCCAAAACCACCCAGAAGCATTTTGTTTGAACTAATTCGCCATATCTGGGTCGTCACAAGTCAAACACTAAGACTCAGAGATGACATCGCGAAGCAACAATGTATTCAGAGCCATCGTCGCAAGAAGGATACTGATGGCTTGCAATGATCCTTCTTGCGACGATCCCTAAAATCTGACCATCGCAGAGAATAGATGTACTCTTGCGACGGTGTCATGAGGTTCTGGTTCACTTTGGTTCATTGTCGTAGACATAATACTGGTGTTTTGCGACGATCTTGAAACATAGGCAAAAGGGGTCAACTTCAGGATTAATGAGCATGGTTGATCTTCTTGAGTGATGTGGCAAATATGGACAGATTTTTTGATGTATGACATAGAACAGATGCCATTCAAGGACTGACTTTACCTGGGATCAGGGGATGCGGGGTCAGTGACAAAATACTGTGTAACAAATTCCTCCTAAAGCATGAAGGTCGAGAGAGTGGGAGGGGTGAAATGCTTTACAAAACCATAACTGAACTAGAACACCACTGTGAAGAACCTATAGATGCAAGTACAACTGATATCTATGATAGTGAAAGAAATACATGAAGTCTAAGTATGGGCGCAGCCATCCAAAAGATGAACATAATTGGTTTGTGGTATGGATGTAGCCATCCAATCAATAAGACCATATGAAAAGATAGGTATGGTCACAGCCATCCAGAAAGACTCAGGTATGGTCGCAGCCATTCGATCAAAGAGTCATGTATGCAATCACGAACCAATTGTTAAGTTTAGGTATGTTCTATGCTAGAGAAATTTATTTAACTTTTCACTGTTAGCAATCACATTAGCATTACAATAAAATGCAGATAGAACATAAATATAAAACACAAAAGACAAGCCAAGATAAGAGGACACAGGATGTGGCGCGAGCCAAGGACAAACCCCACAATGTGTGGGGAAACCCTTTGAGCAAATCTTCTTTTATCTTCAAAGTTCAACAAAGAAAGAGAGAGAGAGAGTACATTTACAACAGAAGTCAACACTTTGACTTATCTAGATCTAGCATAGATCATTTCGTATAATGATGAGATCAGTTGAAGACATTCTGCTTCAACTGATTCTCAAGGTGACTCCTTCACCTATCATCGTGCTGCATCTCATCCATTTGCTGCACCTTACTGTGTAGCACCATCATGCTGCTCATGATCACACTTATCATGATGCTGCCCGTTGAATCATTCATCACAGTTGCACCATTGTTGTACCTTTACTAAGATCATGCTGGCTGTAACTTTTGAAGATGTTATAGCAACATCTTTCTAATGATGATATCTATTTATATATTCACTGTGCTCTTTGTTAGATAACTCCATTTAGGGCTTCATTACTATAATGACAATTTCATCATTATGCTACCCTTTATGTCCATGTCATGTTACAGCAACATCATACAACCATCCAATAGCTTTAGATCTCAACAGTATAATGCATGAAAACTTCATATATTATGGTAATAGTATAAGCCCTCAAATACCCATATGAAACACTCCTTTTAACTCAGCCTTCTAACAAGAAGAAATCACCCTCACATAGTTGTAACGGGGATGCTCAAACAGTCCCTTAACTTTATTGTATTAAGGTTCCTTCTACTGCGGCTAGAGCACATGGTTGTACTGCGGTTTGAACATCAGATCTAGTCTCCTTCTAACCAACGTATCAGGGCCTCCTTATTACAGCGTATAGGGCTTCTGATCAATCCTTCATGTGCTACGGATAGGGTCTCTTCATAACAATGGATAATGCGTTGAATGCCAATGCTACGTTGTATCTTTATTGCCTGCGTATAACATATATTGCCATTGCCTGCAAATATATCTTGCTGCGTTGAATTATTTTCTCTCTGCCCTGTGTATATATATATATATATGGTTATGTATTGCTAACGATGAGATCAGCGTATAATGGCATCAATGTACAACATACTCTGCATATTAATGTCATCAATGTACAACATACATAAGTCTTTCCTGATCTATGTATGTACAACATATATAAGTCTTTCCTGATCTGCGTATGTCTATACACAAGATTCACGTGGATTCTGTTTTGACTGCAAGAACAATTGTGATTCTAATGCCCGCGGCTTCACTTCTTGTTGCGGCCAACTATGCTTCACGTGGCTACCATGATTTCGTCTTCATGTATGATTGTGACTTCATACCTTGACAGCGGTTTCATTTGCGTGTGTTGGATTCGGGCATCATCAGCAGCCAAGGCATAATTATTAGACCAACGTACTCTTTTAGTTTCTCTCTTTCTCCAAAGACCCAAGACGTGGAGAGGAGATTACATAAAGAGTGAGTGTTTCATGACTCCAAATCCTCTCTTATTTATACTAAAGGCGGATGCTTGAATAGACATGACGATTGGGCTTCTAGAGCCTACATAAGAGATGGCCGGCTTGATAATAATTATATAAACAAAATAAATTCACATCTCCATAAATACTTATCAGAATCAGATGATCTTTGGATCAATCCTACACCTCTCGACGAGAGGGATCCAATAAAAATATCAACTGCCATAAATAAGCCAACCCACATGGAGTTTGGCCCTAGTTGCCAATTTAACACCAATCCATGCAACTTGAACTTATGTAATCTTAGTTCAAGGTCTTGAATCCCAGCCTGCCCATTATAAAATTTCTAATATGCGAATAAATGTGTTGAAGTCGAGCATACTATAAAATCGCTTGATTACCAGCCAATGATGTGAACCATTAACAAGCATGAGAGAGACCATCAGTAATGTGAATCGTTCCCAAGGTACTACTAGTACAATCCATAAAGTGTGAAGAATGATCTGGAGTTGAACATTTGTAGAGTCACCCGATCGAAGACCAATGATGTAAGTCTCTCGTCAATGCAAAGAACTTGCCATTGAGGCATGAAAGCTCCAAGGTACTCGAAAGGAGTCTCTAGATCAACTTCCTGGATAATGAGTCGATGTCGATAAGAAGCGATCTGTCGTAGGAGGGCCATAATGTTTCCCACATCAATGACATGAGACAAAGTTACAAGATGTAGATGGATGAGAGACAGAGAATCAAAGGAGGATGTAAGGGTGCAAACTGTAGAAAGATTAAGCTTTTGAACACATCGGCGACACGACTCTGGAATGCGGTAGCATTTTGCTACCAAGGGATTGAAGGTCATGCAGAGACAACAAGGATCCAATGGAATGAGGCAAAATGAAGAAATCAAACCCTGGAAGGCCAATGACGAAGTGAGGCTATCCCAAAACCGACGAGAAGCAACAAAGTTGTCGATGTTCAAGAGCGACAAGCTACTGTAGGTACTCAACAAAATATTTCCAAATTTTTTCCCTCACCATTGCTTGCAAGTACCCCAATTATTTTTGAAACACAAGCTTGAAGGGGATAGCATATGCTTGCAATATAAGTTTGTCCTTCAGACAAATCCAACCTAGTGAAATTTTAACGAGCCCTAGGGAGGAGAAGCTTGGGTGTCATCATAGCGACGAGTCCAATGTCGTTAGGGTTTAAGGAGCCCAACATACATAAAACTCGAAGTCTTTTCATGTTTAGAGAGTTTGGAAAAGACACAGAAAAGGAAACTCCAAAGGGGCCCTTTTCGTGTGCTTGTGTCTCTTAAGCCCGAAGAGGTAGAAAATGATACTTGAGAGAACCGATTGACCATTTCAGTCAAGGAGTACCTTTTGTAAACAACATCTCCATTCCGAAAAAGTAAAAAACTTCCTAGATACACGACGTTTCGCAGCCATGAACGAGCTCAAAACTATAAGGGCTCAACAATCTTTTCACATTTCAAAAGTAAAAAAAGAGCTTAAAGTTGACTCAAAACAAACTTTTTCGGTATTTGTGAGGCATGTATCGATCATCACCCACATCCAAGACACCTGTTAATGCACAAAGAAATCCAAGCATAAGACTCGTTCCACAAATATACACGACTAACGCTCAAAACCTTAAATCAAAACCCTAGAAAACCCTAAATTTCGAAAAAGGGCTATAAAAGAGGCATTAAGGTAAAAAAATAATTAACTTGTGTTTTTTAACTGTGGTAAAAATCAAACCTTGCATACCTGTGAAACTAAATGATCGATTCTGGGAAACTCAGCGGTTCATTGCTTCTCGTGCTCTCTCCAGGTAAATACCACATCCCTATCTTTGTTTTTCCACCAATTTTAAAGTAATTTCATGTTTTAGACTGACATTTGAAGAGGTTTTTTGGTTAAAAATTCCACCCTTATTTGTTGCAGGTATTCCCCTCGGGGTTGCGATGACTGAGGAATTTGTACTAGTAAAAATTAGGATTGTCGCAGGATAGTGATGTACTCCTGCGGTGACCCGAAAATTTCTGAACAATGCAAATCGGCCTATCGTAGCTATTTTAGAAACAGCTATGATGAACGCCGAGATAAAAAAAAATTCATTTTAAATAGGTTTAAGAGATGAAAATGGTTGAATGGTGTTTAATAAAAGGGTTTTGGTGCATGCAGGGGTACAAAATGGCTTTCTCTTGGCAGGAATGCACTCATGATGATGATGATGAGATGGCGGCAGTCGATCCTCATTGCCAGAATATCCTACGGAGCTATGGGCTCTTAAAATTCTTCTTAACACCATTATTGAGAGCTCAACTAGATCTCTTGGAGTACCTTATCCAAGCGTGGAATCCAACAGAGGGTAAATTTATCATTCGTGGGTAAGAAATTGAATTTGATGCCATAGACATCTATTTTTTGACAGGATTGTCACGACGAGGGGAGAGACCTCGTATGATGGATACTCAAGTTACTGGGGACTCGCTAGACACTCTTATTGCAAGAGTGTGCCCAGGGGCATGAAAATCATCCACCAGTGGGAAACTCTAGATTACCTTGGTGAATGATTTTCCATTGCGGGTTTTCTTATTCACTATCACTAGGGTAGCTGGCTCCCAAGCCTAGCACGAGGCAACTAAAAATCAACTGCAGTTAGCCTTGGACTGTCTAAATCCCACTATGTTTGACTAGGTAGAGGCCGTGTCTCTTAACATGAAGAGACAATTGACCAAATGCCATAATGGTGAGACAAAACAGTTTGGTTATGGCTTGATCTTGGTACTGCTCATGCTGGAGTGAGTACTGATCCTTCAGCTACAGGAGATGCAGATGGGGTGGTTGGGACCATGAGAGACTTAAATTACTCAGTGGGCTCTTGTGATGCCGTGAGGAGGCAACGACCAACCGGTGTCATGGGGGCTTGAGTTCATGGAGTGGATAAACTGCTAGCAGGTCTAGTCGAGGATTGGCCATATGTAGGGATGGACTTCAGGGGTGACCCTGATATGTTGCTACCTCTTGGAGAATAATGGGATGAGAGAGGTAAATAACTCAGTTTGACAGTCAAACTTTTTTGTAATTTGATTTTTGTTGCTTTTGGATTTTAAATATACATGGCCTGATCATTATGTTTAATTTTTTGTAGATGTTGGACCTGAGAGACCAGTACGTCTCGCTCCTACTACCCGGAGGGATAACAGAGAGATTGCCTTGCCACCTCTGGGTGGAGATGCTGAGGAGGAGATAGCCTGTAACCTAGAGGGCTTGACCGAGGGGATCTCGAATTACAGAGGATTCAAAGAGATCTCGAGACAGTACCAACGACACATCGTGGGTGTGTCGAATAGGGTACACTGGCTGCTCAGATGAGTGGTTCGAGCAATGTTCTTCTATAGAGAGCAACATCTATAATTAGACTCCTAGGTTTCATTTCTGGTTCTTTTGAGATACATGTGTCTCGAATTGTAACTTGAACACACACACACACACACACACACACACACACACACACACACACACACATATATATTTTGGAAATATACATATATTTTTGTAGCGCCTCGATGCACAACACACGATATACATGTATTTATGTTTTACTGTCTCTGCTTGTTATGTCTGAATGTTTGTTTATGATTTATAAATTGCACAAATGTCCACCTAATACATAACTCAGTAATGGATCAATCAATATACATAACATCTGCATAAAAGACAAAAGACACAATAAGCAAGAAATCACCTGACGCACTAAACCAAAAAGGGTTCATTGGTGCATGGGTTCATTTTTACACAAGCTTGAACCACGGAGAACTATGCTTGGATTCGGTTTCATTGTTTACAAAAGCTTGAAATGAAAAACTATGCTTGAATAAGGTTCACATGCCCCCAACATAATAATCCAATCGAGGTACGTGACCCCCAAGATTCATTGCATTCCACCAATGAGGTGGATGTAATGAAGGTTCAATTATGAGATCGAAGAAATACTCAACTGGGATTTTACGAGATCTCAATCAAAGACTCAATTGAAAAAAGGGAGTTGTTTCATTTTTGAATGAGGTTGACACAAGATTGAGAACCTTCCTCAAAAATCCTTGATTCATGTTTTAACGAGCTTGACACAAGATCGGGAACTATGCTCCAAACTCCTTGTTTCATTTATTAACGAGGTTGGCATAAGATCACGAACTATACTCAGACCCTTGTTTCATTTTTTCAGTAGCTTGACACAAGATGAAAACCATTCTCAGGGATCCTTGTTTCATTTATTAACGAGGTTGACAAAAGATCACAAACTATCCTCAGACCCTTGTTCATGGGCCAAATGAGAACATGAATCCCAAGTGGTCTTCACTGGAGGGAAGAACCATGCTATGGGAGGAATACATGTCATTGAGCACCAATGATAGATTGGGTTCCAATGCCCCCAGTACATGATGTACGAGACCATCTGCATGATCATCAATAGATGTAGAGATAGAACAGGTAGCCACATAATTAACCTGTGGCAGGGAAGGTATTGCTAGCAAACAAGAACCGATAGGGGATGATGGTTGCACAGGAGGTACCTAGTGACCAAAGAATGACAATTGATCTATAGTCACAATTCTTTCGTCATGTGGAAAACAAACCACACAGAAAAGAGAAGAAACAAGAGCCCCCATGACATAAATATAGTCGCAGCCAAGGAGAAGACTAAAATCCAACACACTTTGGACAACCATCACATCTATACAGACAATGTTTCCTCCCAAAGTAACCGGGAACTTTGGAAGGATCCCCAAAAGTTGAATAGTTCCTCCGTCAAAAGCCAATAGATTCTGGGTGACAGGCACAAGCTGTGGGGAGCCCAAATCTTGCCAAGTAGTGGAAGGCATGAGGCTAACTAACACACTTTCATCCAAGAAAGTGCTAGGTACTACCTTATTATAGGCGTGTACTATAATCTGGAAAGGCACATAAGATGGGAGGCAGAAAGCAGTCAAGTGGCTCTAGTCGAAGGAAAAGACAAAAATACTTGGTGGGGGTATCATATGATTTCCCCCATGCTCTACAGGAACCAAAGAAGCACCCTCTTGATCAGCCAGGATAGGGGGCTCGTTCTTTGACTCAAGAGAATCTGAAAAGACGAGAATAACATGAGTAGTATGATCATTATGCTCTTTTGGAACAGAGTGAACAACTGGTGGTGAAACCAAGTCAACACTCTTCTCGACCAATGGTTGGTTGGAAATAGACATAACATAGCCAGGCTTAGGAAGAGAGGGATGGACAAGAGATGAATCCTAGTCAATCTCTTTGTCAATTGAGAGAGGGTCAGAAGAGAGCCTCTGATAACCAATTGGAAGTTGGGGTGAAGGGGCTGTAATATTTTCCAAAACAACAAAAGCTTTATCCATGAGCGGACAAAGGTGAAGGATATGGTCACGTTCACATAACCTACAGGGGAATCTAATCTTCCCTTTATTCTTACCATTGATAGTTGAGGGTGTAAAATTGACATGAGATTCAGAGGGTGATGAAGGATGAGTCAGATTGTGAGACCATACTTCTAAGATCCTAGGAATACCAGGACAATCATGAAGAAAATGGTCACCCTTGCACAACTTACAAGGAAGTTTAACCTTCTGCAGAGGATCAGAAGGTTTTCCGACCGGAGGCACACTCAGAGCAATAGTTGCATTGGTGGCCTCTCACTTATCTAACTTATTGTTCTTCGTCTTCCTCTTCTTCTTCTTAGCCTCCTAGTTACCGGATTGGGAACTTTCACCAGGTGAAGTAGGAGAGGAGGGTGAAGGAAAAGGGGAAGGAGGTGGAGGCTCAACCATAGAATCATCATGTCAGGATTCAAACGAAGGACACGACGGAACAAGAGTCATGATGCTCAGGACCATCGAGGTTGAAAACAACCAAACAGGAAACCCGATGGTTAACCCAGGCAAGGACACAGTTGCCATATACGGAGCACCAACATTTCCAAAAGAAGGAAAAGGACCAGGATTCCCATCTGGGGGGAGACCTTGACTGGTAGACTCTGTGAATGTTGCCATTGGAGACGACCTTGAAAGGAACTCGAACTATAACGAAGAATATTTTGTGGGTAGTAAATTTTATGACATTGAAACAAAACTACGCCTTTTCATATTTTAAGAGTCGAGAAAAGGAAGAAAGGTGACTCTATTGCTTTCAAAGTTTAATGAACCTGAAAGGACAAGTGATCAGATGATCCTTTTACTTTTAAAGATTCGAAAAGGAATGAAAGTGACTACTCTAGAGTAGTAGACAAGAGGTTTACCAGACAAATTGCAAAACTGCATATACACCTTGGTGATCAAATGAAAGAGAAATGACCAAGGACTTTCCATATGGTAGACTTAGCTTCCTATGGATAATATGATGATAACCTAGTGGGGTATCCAAATATATACTTGATGATACGGGGAGCACAAATCCGTACTAGTACCTAGTGGATCACAAAAGGAGGAATCACCCAACCTTAATGAAAACAATAGTAACTTGGTTTAATGATGTTGGAGCATGTCTCTAGCCTAGACCTCTAGATAAGGGTGTGTTAGGTTCCAATGCATTTTTAAGTTCATTCAATAGATTTTAATAGTTGATCTTGAATTAAGTTTCGATTTCAAGGCCCTACCGAATGCATTTCAACAATTCCTAGGATGCAACAACAATGAGTAAAAGACCATTCCTTTCAATGTACAACTACCTAAATGAGGGTAAGGAGTTCATTTCCAAGTGAGCGAAAACAATGACAATCAAATGAAAGAACAACAGTGCATGCAAGCAATCCAATCACTAGGAAACATGATGCATCAATTTCACTTATCTCGCAATCACTAAGACTAAAAATGAAAGATGCAAATTCGCTGCTCAATTCCTAATAATGAAGAATCTACTAATGCAAAATGCTTTCACTTTCGCATAAAATATGAGTGCAATGTTTTTTATTTTTCGGATTTAATCACAAAAAAGCAAATTCAAGCTTGACTGATAAAAAAAATGTAATCTATGTTTGAATATCGAATGGAAATCAAATCAATACAACAAACTGGTTCGATGACCAAACACCACAGACCAATAAAAAATGATAGGAAAGTAGTAAGGGAACAACTTGAAACAAGCCAATAAGATGGTTGTGGATGTAGTTCAAAATTTTGGAAGGACAAGCAACCCAAAACAAGTGACTTCTTGACGAAATCCAAAAAGACTTAAGTCACACAATCCAAACACCAAACTCATACAAACGGAACCAAGAAGGATATGCCTTAGCAAATACAATCAAAACAAGATTGATAAGATGTAAGAGACAACATAGGACAAGCTACACTGGCCTATTCAGGAGGTAGGGTTGTGAAAAGCAACCCTACAGGAATCGTCGCAGGAGTTAGACTAGCAACTTGGGATGAAAGCCAAATCGTCACAGGCACGACTTTAGCAATTGAGTGATGTCACCGCAAGAGTACACTTGTCTTCAGCGACAGTCAGATTTCAGGAATTGTTGGAGCTGTATGGTGAGATATCCATGACGTACATCTTGGTCAAAGAGGATAGGGGTGATTCATCGTAGTTTTTAAGCACTAAACAATGAGGATCTCAACAAATAAGGAAAACAAGACAAAGACCACTGAAAGACACTAGGCTTATCACTTAGATAGTGAGGTGGACTACTAGAGCTACTCAACTGATCCAAGACACTGATGCTTCAGTCCCAAACAAGGAGACACTATGTAATTCAATCAAAAACAAATCAAGAGCAAAATAAGAGATGACACACAAAGGACTCCCTAGTATGGTCGCCAACTTATGAGATTCGTTGTTGTGCTCTATTATGTGTTTTTTTGTTCTCTTATGCTACTCCAACTATCATTCCCAAGATAAGGTGAAAGAATCTAACTTAAAAGTTGTTCAAGAATGAATTTAAGAAAAAATACTTGACTAAAAGTTACTTTGATGAAAAGGCTAGGGAATTTCATGAGTTGAAGTTGGGACAACTTCTTATGGATGAGTTTTTTAATAAATTTATGATTTTGTTGAGGTATTTTCATTACTTGAAGGAAGAAAAAGAAAAAATCCAAAGGTTTGTCAGTTGTCTACCTTTCTAATAAAAATAAAGAATAGACTTCTACCAACCAAAATCTATGGATGAGGCTATTGGAAAAGAAAAATTGTGCTTCAACTAGAGTAAAAAGAAAGGAGAAAGTTATAAAGGATGGGTATCCAAGAAACCAAAAAAAAACAGAGATAAGAAAAAGGGGTTTAAAAGGTCCACTGTTACAAGAAGTATACAAGATGGAAATTACAACAAAAATTCCAATCAATAGAAAAATATTGGACAAAAAGGCGGGGTTTTTATAAGAAATAAAAAATTTAGTGAATCTGTTATACCTCCCATAAAGTGTTGGGGATGTGGTGAGAATCATCTATGGAGGTACTTCCCACAGAATTCCCTAAAGAAGAAAACAATGAAACAATGTTGAATAAAATCCAGGAAGCATCAACAGTAAATTATGTGGCCTATAATATACCAAGGATATGTGTTGCATTAGATGGAAGGGAGGCAGATCATCAACCAACTATGGTAGAAATATAAGTTAAGATCTTTAACAATGATGTATATGTTCTTATAGATACAAGATCTATCTTAGGTTATGTATCTCCTATTGTTGTTGGAAAATGTAAAATTAAGAAGGAAAACCAAGATAAGCCTTGGTTGGTACAGTTAGCTACCAGAACTATAAGAAAAGTGTCAGAAATTAGTAAATACTGCACTCTAAATCTTAACATAATGAAAAATTTTCTCAATCTAAATATCTTACCATTGGGATCATATGATGTCCTCATAGGAATGGACTGGTTAGAAAAATAGAAAGTGATGTTGAAATATCTAGAAAATTCCTTTACCTATGTGGATGATGAAGGAAAATCTTGCATGGTTCAAGGTATACCAAGGAGAATTTTTGTAAGGAAAATTTATGCTGTGAAAATGAAGAAATGTGCTAGGAAGGGTTTCTAAATGTTCACCATTCAAGTGCAAGATCTATTTGAAAAATGACCAACAACCATGTTGTCTTGAGGGGGCCTAACCCAAGTTCAATGTTAATTAGCCAAACAAATCCCTACATTGCTGGCCCTTTCAGCATCAGCCTGTAGAGCGTGAAACGAATTCTCATCTGAAGCAGTATGGGGGGATGCTGGAACCAAGTTTATGCACCCGGAGATGGTTGTGATGTTAGTTAATTCCTCTTTTATCCATGCCTTCGTGCAGGTGATCTTGCTCTAGGGCTTGTAAGACAAAACCTCTATTCTGGCTTCTAATACCTTCATGAAAGTATACGATTGACCTTTGCGCAACCCTAACTTGGGGCTCAGGTACTTTCACACTGTTATGGCAGCGCACCATGCAGATTCCTCGATTACCCTAAGTGATTTTCTTATTTTGCCGAATACTTTAAAGTTATCGCCGTGGAATTAGATATTTGTAATTGCATTTAATTATTTAATGTAACTGTATTCAGTTGCGCATCATAGAAGCATAATAAAGGAAATTCATACACAAAATATCCAAACCCATCAATAGAACAAATACTACTGCGACTGCTTATGTGACAGTGATCGCTCACTGTTCCTTTACCTCTGGTGGCGTTGAAGGCTGAGCCCTCAACTAGAGCTCTGTAATCTACAGGTTCAGCTCCAACTGAACCCACACCATCTCTGTCTGAGTATCACGCACCCCTGTTACACTGAAATTTGTCACCATGACTATCTACAGTTAATATGGCTCCATCAATAGTCATATTATCCTCCTTGTCAAGCCTAATACCTTTGCTCTTCATGTCAAGCTTCA
>APFE031376358.1:78933-98537 GCA_000404065.3 Pinus taeda
AGATAAAGCTCCTAAGGAGAAATCAGAAAAGTCGGAAACCAACGACGAAAAACGCAAACCTAAGTATCCTTGTCTTATATGTGAAGAAGATCATTATACCAGGGATAGAACCTAAACAATCCCAAAGAGAATGAAATTCCTGGATCTTAGTGCCCAACAAACTAATTTTGGCTTCCTGTGTAGTTCCTTAGTCAATTTTTGTGCATAAGCAGAAGAGATGATTAGAGTCTGCACAAAAGTGCTCCGTGTTACACTATGGCCTATGCACATGACTCAATGTAACTAAAAAATAAAAAGTAAAGTCTAGAAGCTTTGTCAATTGAATATTTCCCAACTGAAATCTTCGAGTTGATGTTTACTCAAGATTGATCCCTCCCATCATGGAGCTACTTCCCTCTCTTTATATATCCCCTATCCCACCATTTGCGGACCTCTTCCTTTAGGAAGAGGATCCCAATCCTCCTTCTCTTGGCCTATAAATCAAACATAGACCAGAGGACTGGGGAGGACCATTGAAGGTAGGATTATGCTACAAAAATAGGCTTGAAGGCTTTTGATCCGGGGAGAAGGTTGGATATCATGGGAAGAGGCTTGTAATATCAAGGTATTCAGGTTGTAAGTTTGTTATCCTATTTTATTGAATACAAATAATTTTTTCTTTCATCATCATGTGTATAATGATATCATTTGTGTGATTCCTTGCTCACTCACATAGTTATGAGTGGTTATTGATTCAATTTATGATGCATGATGAGTTAAGTGTTTCAATTATATTTCATTCTATATACTAGATGATTTGATCCTTTGTTTGTTTCTCTCTATGCAGATCTCCTTCGAAACATCGTGGAGAAGTTGTGAAAAGTGCTGGAATGGTATCTAAAGAATCAAGGAGAAGCCAACTATGGAAGGCAATGAAAGGAATTCAAGAAACACTTCGTTAAACTGGTAACTGATCCCTCACATATTACTTGTTTCAATTAACCATAAGCTAAGGAAACGTAGAAATTCTTTTCTTATTTGTTACTAGATTTCATTTGAGATTTAGGGAGATCCATATTTTCCACAAGAAGGATTAATTCGCTTAACACTTTGACCCCATAATTTCATCCAACAACTTCATCTTACACCTTCTACCTATAACTTCGATCTGCAAAAACCCTGATCTAATAAAAAAATAGTTCTTCAAGGGACCTTCATTTGAGCAAGACAATATCTTCCAAGGTTAAAAAAGTAAAAAAATTGTACTTTCTCTTCCATCAACTTGTTCCTCCAATTTAATCTTCATGCAATTTAGACCTACAATTTTTGTCTCTTTTTGTAGTGATAGAAACCATAGTTCTTCACATGTGTGAGAGAGATAAAGCCCAACAACAAGTTTTTCCTTGACTTCTTGCCTTCTAAACCTTCACTCCTCCTTTTGTTCCTCTTTTAGCCTTATGACAAACCTTTTCTTGAGAGGTCGAACTTGTTGATGAGCGAGTCCCAGCTGAGGTCAAACCACTCCTTTATATAGCCTTTCCAAGGGGTCAATTTCCCTCCTTTAGGCCAACTTGTACTTTTGAGGTTTCCAAGACTTTCTAGACTCAAAATAAATTATTTTACAAGATATATTTTACTTAGAAGGGTCTTATAAACATGGTTTTGATTAGCTTGACCCATGAAAATATATCCTATGATCTAATAAACCTTAGAAGCATGAAGAACATGTTTCTACCTAGAAGACCATCAATGAAGAGCATGAAACACATGATTTAAAATAATAACTTTTTATTTTCTTCTTTTGTTTTTACTGAAGATACATATTAAAATGAGTATAACAACAACTATGAAGATAAAAAATAGTTACATTTCCAACACCCCCTCTTAAATAGGGAGGCATTCATAATTGTACAACCAGTAAAACATCATTCTCAAACTAAAGAGTTCTCACAAGAGTTTTTATGTTGATAAGCCAATTGTAAGCACCATCTTTATAAGCAAAAATATCATCAAGGACTAACTAGACAAGCTCAACTCTATTTGAGAGAATTGTGTTGGGAGGCTTTATGTGTGGTACCTCCCTACCTCTATAAGGCACATACCCCATCCAAATTTTCACAAGGTATGTCCTTCTAGGACTATTCTTATCTTGGATTTCCATTCCTAAATCCAAAAAGAATATCAATCCTCTTTGACCACTCTTATCTTGGATACCTTTCCTATCATCAAAGAGTTTCAACACCTTTCCTTTCATTGATTATTTATCCTCAAGGAGACCACAAATGTTTATCCAATCATCTGCCATTCTCTCTCCATGACCTTCACTTAGCCTCATGGTTGTTAGTCCTGGTCCAATGTATGACACACCAAGAAGAGAATACACATGTGATGTCCAACATCACTCCCTCTCAACTAGAGAGGATATCCATATTCTCCCTTTTTCTTATAGAATAGATATTTTCTCCTATTTAAGAAGACTCCTTTGCTCCCTCTCAAAACTAGAGGAGATTCCAGTATTCCTTTCTACTTGGGAAGTCAGCACCACAAGACTTATATCTTATCTTTATAAGAGTATCAACTACTTTTTCTTAACAGCTACATGGCTCCCTCTTTTCATTGCATCGAGCATACTTCCTTTCAAGGTATCATGGAGCCATTTTCACTCTTCAATATCGTGACATGATTAAGTTGATCTCTCTTTCTCATCATTTTAATCATGGATGAAGGCATTGCATTGATCATTTCCAAAATTCAAGATGATCATAACTTATACATGAAAGTGATCTCTCTTATTGAACTTTAGGTTATATTCTCACACTACTACCTTTCAATCTGAATATGGATATATCTTGACTTCATAATTTCCAAGTATCCTATGTTGAGTTTGCCTCAACATTCTTAATGCATTCCTCTAATTTCCTTCCAGGTAGCAAAATAATATGTTAACCTAATAAAAAACAACAATTAAAGTTAGACTTACCTCACTATGATGACTCTCTCATCAAGCATAAACATCCTCATAGCCCATCTCCATTTGATCTTCATGCAACAAATTTCCCAAGGATCAAACTTTATTACCAAGTTAGAACTTTTCTTTTGGAGATTATACTAGATGTTAATCATTATTCTACATAATCTAGAGAAAGTCTTAATTATTTATTTATCTTTGAGTAACTCAAATTCTTACTTTTTAATCATCACATAATCATAAAAGTCATGATACAAGATTTTTCATAGGTGAATCTTATCCAAGAGTTACTTTCAATATGAATTCCTATGCTCTTACTTCATCATCTAGTTATATATATCATAATGAGCCTACAACTTGACCCATTGAATTTCTTAATCCCTCCAAAAGTATTGTTTCCATACTATATGGAATGTATACTAACCTTGTCATAATGATTCTCCCAAGAACCTCCAAAATGATGGTTCTTACAAGATCATGATAATCCATCTTAGAAATATGACTTCCTCTAACATAATGTTAGATAATATATGGATGAACAATATGAAAAATGGTCTATCTATCTATTATTAAATACTAGATTATTTCTACAAAGCAACTATAAGTATGTTAATATCACATGATCTATCTATGATGCCATACAAAATCAAGATTCTTCTATAGTAAACAACAATGCATACTATCCTAAAGGAAATACCAACTTTACAAAGAACGTAACAAACAAGGTGAATTTTTAACAGTAAATATATTTCACATATTATTTCTTCGACTACTTCTTAGGTTCTCCATTTCTTCAGCTACGTGAGCCTCACTTATTTCGTTTCTTTTTTTGTTCTTATGGTTTGGAAAATAGCTCTTAAATTGTCCATAATAATTGCATTTAAAGCATTTAACCTTCAATATTTGTTTCTTCTTGGACTTCCCAAACTTTCCCTTCTTCAACTTCTTGACTCTATCTATAAAGGCTTGATATTTTTCATCTAATCCAATTTCATCCTTTGCATCTATCCTAGTTTCTTCCAAGATGCATTGAGCCCACAAATCATCAAAAAGAGTTGAATTTTTTTTAGAGTAAATGCTTGTTGCAAAGCTGCTCCATTTTGGAGGCAATGCATTCAATACACAAATGGCCATTTCTAAAAAAAATTATCTCTACAAGCCCCTAAAAGTGGTCTCTTAATTGGGAGATCTTCATTAGAAATGATTCCATGTACTTGTCCTTTTATTTCTTAATTATATATAGCTTATTTTTCAAAGACATTTTTTTTCCTGATGTACTTACAAAGTACAAATTCACCCATATGACCTGTAGATTCAGACACAGAGTATCAATATGATACTTACTTAATGATCAGGAGTCTCACCTTTTTGGTTGATGTCTCCAACCATCTTTAGGCTTTCAATATCTTTAGTGACACCAAAATCCTTTGATGCTTCCTTCAGTTAGGTCTTCCAATGAGTATTCAACTATATTATTTGTTCAAGAGAGAACAACATTATTCTCCAAGCTTTCTTCAAATGAAACCCTTATTTTATATCAACGAATACCAGTTTCCCCTCAGAAAACCATTTTTGTCTCCACAAGATGACCTGTCCAACTGCCTTCCTATTCTCCTTACTATAGTACCATGTTGGAAAATGTAATGTGGCAGCTATTAATTCCAATTTTCCTTAACCTTAATATTTTCTTGTAAAATTTATTATTCTTCTTATGTTTATTTATTAGATATTATTCATCAAACAAACATCAAGAGAAAAATAATTAAGACAGTGGACATAAAAGTTAGGTCTGAAGCCCACGAAAAACCCCTCCAAGGGGAAACCTAGAAACTCTTCTCATCTTATAGAATTTGCTTCAAATGATACAATAAAGAACAAAACCATAGAACAAGTCATACTCCAAGTACCAAGTCATCCCATTACTTTATCATAAATCAATCATGCACCAACTAGCTTCTAGCTACAACTTCGACTTTGCAATTTCGTCCAGCAACTTTGGTGAGCTCCAGTATTACAGCAATAATGTTGCAACTCCTAGGGCTCCCTTCTTTACTTTTATCAACCTGGTAGTTTGTAACAAACTTGGAAGTGACAGTGTTGTATGCACAAGTACTAGCTCTTAGGGCAAACTGTCACTTGATCAGTTGGCACAAGTTCGCTAGGAGCTCAAGCCAACTTCTATGAGTTCTTAGAAGAAGATTTTAATTGTGATGGAAAAAAGCTAACTCAAAAGAGGCTATTCGACTTGCAGACAGAGGATGAAAGCTGAAAGGAAACACAAACCCTAGCAAACCCTAGTTTTACCCACTAACCTACTTTTGCCAGAAAAAAGAGTTGAAACTACTGAAATGGATTCCATGGACTAATGTCAAGGTAAAATGCACGTACTTAAGCTACTTCTAAAGGAAAATGTGGAAGACCCATCTTTTTGTACTTTTGAGCAATTTTGTGCAGAATTATTATGCTTGTGTTTTAACTATTTGTGACTATGCAGAGGTTTGGTGACGAAGGGAGATGGAGTTGGATGTTGCAGAGAATGAGGAAGGTGTGGAGAGGACCTAAGGAGTCCCTATCACCCTTTTGGAGATTTCCATTGCAACCAGACTTCGAAAAATTGCTTGCATGAACTTCTACAAGAAGTCTGTAGGGGATCTACAGGAAATTCTACAGGAAGTTCTACAAGAGTAGGCCGAGAGTGATTTTTGAAGGTTTGGAGGAGGAAAAATGGTGGGAAAATGAAAATGAAGGCTGGATGGAGGCATCAAAGGGTCTAGGACCTTGTTAGTGGAGTTCAAACATAAAAGAGATGGTTGGATTTGTTCAAAAGGTCAAGGAAGCAATTTCGCACAAGAATGTAGAAATTAGGGCTGTTTGGGAAAGTGTGGCGAAGGAGTGGAGAAAAACTTAAGAGATGGACTAGAGCAGGTTGGGTGATGAAAGGATGATAAGCTGGGATGGTATTCCAGTGAGCTGGACACCTGCTTCTAAAAACTGATTCAAGGAGAATTAAAAAACAGAGTTTTACCTATTTTAACCTAATTCTGCGCTAAAATCCAGAGAAGTGCTTAACATAACTTTATGGATAGGAAATGATGCAAGAAAGCCATGGAAATTGAACAAGAATAGATTTAATCATGTAAATACAACTAACATTAATTTCTCCAACTCAAAATCTCTCACTAGCAATTGCATTGGAAAGCAAAAACAATGTTTTGTTGGCAGCAAGAGTGCCTTGGTCTCAATTCATGGTCCCACCGAGGGAGAAAGGAGATCAAGGCCTGCTTGGTGGAATTTTTGTGAATCTTCTTCTATTATTTTAGCAAACTATCTAATCAATCTTTAAACTAGAACAACTATTCTAATCATCAAAAACAACCCAAGTAACAAAGCAAGATTGAATCTAAAGAACATAAATTATTTCATGAATGCAAGAAAAACACATATAAATACAAGAAGGAGGTACTGGGCACTTGGGTTGGGCCCAACCCCAAGAGCTATAGCCCCCTTAGAAAGATCAGTGCTGGTTCAAAGCTGGATTCATCTTCATTGATAAAAAAATAATAGTCACATCACAAAATTGTCTACATAAGGAGCTCGAAAATGAGTTGAATGCAGGGCTGCACTAAAGTGCGAAAATAGATTGTTCAATAGCTAAAATATAACAAAAAGAACTAAAGCCCTAAGCCTTCTTATTTATACAAATGGGGACTCCCAACAGTCCTCCTAAAATAAAGGAACTCGACTTCCTAGAACTGATGATAACAACAATCCTACTTGACTTGCTCGGCTGCCCCTTGGAATCATCAATATGGCTACTTGTGCTCCAGGTTTTTGATGGAGAATTTGAGGTAAGGGTTCATAAATGAAGGGGGAACCCTCCTAAAAATCCTCTCCCTTGTTTTTCCTTGAATTTGGCTGCCAAATGCCCATTAAACCTTTGATTTTGTCTCAAAATTGACCAAAAAAATGCATAAAGTAGACATTAGACTTTTTGGCATAATGACTAACCCAATTCACTTTATTAGCATAAATATAATAAAAAACATGCAATAAAATAATGATAATGGTGTATTAAGTCGAAATAAGAGGCAAAATGAGCCCATATAATTACCCATTTCTGGGGCTTATCATTAGCCCCCTACTGAAGGTGTTGCTCATCCTCTAAGCAACTAATCTATCTCTTCATCCTTGATGGCTCTGATGGATTCCCTCACATCCCATGCTTACGATGTGATATCCTCCTCTTTATCACGAAATTCTACCTTTCTATCCACCTCCTCCTACTGTTGTCTTTCTTCTTCCTCTTTTTCCTCTTCTTTTGTCTTCTCTACCTCTGTTAGCTTTTCTTCCTCAAGCTCTGTTTTGGTTTTCTTCTCATCTTATTTAGTTTCTACCTTCTCCGCTTTAGTATTTTTCTTCTCTGTTTCAGGTTCTTCCTTCTCATCTTCTGTTTTGATTTCATCCTTTGTTTCAAGTTCTTCTTTCTCTATTTTCATCTTTTCCTCTTTTTCTGTTTCCTCCTCATCTTCCCCTGCTATATTTCTAAAAATCGCCCATGCTATGAAGGTGTTATTGGCAACTTGACCTAGTGGTTTTTCTTTTTTTCTCCAGGGGAGTCCAAGTGGGAGGCTTGTAATCCTGCTGGTAAACTCTGGTGTAAGTTCTATGGTTAGACCCCTGAAACTGACTGTGGCATGGGTTTTTGAATGAGGTTTTAAAGACAATAAAAATTCTTTTGTCACCTCCTCATCATATCCATGAATTCTCTCAAAGAAAGATACCCAATTTGCCCTGGTGAAAAGGGCCACCACTTCTGGGTGCTCATGAAATTTGTTGGAGTTCAAAGGCTCCTTTCTCATAAACCTCCTGGCATGGTGTTTAGTGACCTCTGAAGATGCCAAGTGAGGAAGAAGGCAACAACTTTCAAAACTGGAAATAGAGGAATAGCTAATGTTTGTCTTTTTGAAACTAGAGAGGGAATTTCTCATGTTCTTTTTTTTTTTCACCACATCAATTTTGTAATTTATCCCTCTTTTCAATATGTTTTTAACCTGAATGCGATTCTTGGTTTTTGGAAAAAATCATTATTATTATTATATTATTATTATATTATTTATATAGAATAGAGAATAAATAACACAGGGTTTTTTCTTCAGAGACTAGACAGACTTGCAAATTCGGTTTTTTCACAGGTTGGTTTCTATGGTTGAACCCTTTTTTCTTTACAGTAGAATGTGAGGAAGAAGAAGACAGACTTTGAATGCAAAGAATAAAACAGGGAGACTATGTAGAACTTAGAAAAATACAGGCAGATTTTTAAGCTTCACTTCCCTTTTTTTCAATCCAATACTGTGTTTTTTAATCCACCACCTTATATAAATATATCATATTAGAGTAGTTTCCCGAGCCTACCTCTTTTCAAGCTCGAAATTGACATAAAATCCCGGTTTTTCCTCTATAGAGCTGCTCATTGGCCTCCCTATAGAACTGTTACAGCTTCCTGTAGAATGTCGATAGCAGAAAACGATAGAGAACTATGGTTTCGAGGTTATGGGGGTGGCATAGAGCTTGTTGCAACTGTAAGGATGATGATAAAATGGAAACAAAGGTGGTGAATGAATTCGAGGCAAAGTACTTATGTTTTCTGTGAAATATTTCCACTGATGGTGAGATGGAAAAAATGCGCATTGGCATTATTTGGACTGTTGGTCCCTACTATAGTGCCTTCATGAGACTTTACACTTTCTGCCTATAATCACTTCCCAATATCTATGATGGAGTTCAAAAAATCTGCCACTACCTGTGTTTTTAGATCTCCTGTGAGTTGACTAGACACGTGTGCTGTATGATTTCTGGCTGAGCGTCGTAGAACTAGACAAGGTGTTGTCTGAACTAGATGAGGGTGGCCAATTAGTTGGCCATCGATCTTGTTTAATCACAACCATCTCACTGTCCATGCAGTTTTTAAATTACATTCATACAATAGAGGAATGGCATTAGTCACTTACCTAGAAGTCGAATGCGTTTGCTATGAGGCGTTGTGGCCTTTCCTTCTGTTGCATGCCTTTGCTTCTGTGGGTGCATGCTTGTCTGGTTGCTAATATGTGGTTGTGCTTTTTGCAAGTTCCTTTCTGGCTAGATTTGATCTTCAAGAGTCTACTCCAACCCTCAGATTTGCACCCTCATGCCGCTGATGCTAGATTTTTGTAGGACAATGACTTGTTTTGTCCATAGCTCCCAAACAATAGACTGGATTGACCTGAAATTTTTTGAGCATGTTTCCATCGTCATTATGCACCTCCCATAGAAACATTGTGGTCAATGGATGCACGGATTTCGAGAAAATATGAAAATGGTTAAAGGTTACGGAGGTCAATTTCTTGGAAACTATGCATTGGAATTGGCTGAAATCGCTGGGGTAGGTTATATCACCCATATGCGTCTCTTCATGAAATAGGTTTTTAAATGGATGGACGGATATGGAGAAAATGCAAAAATGGCTCAAGGTGATGGACGCCGATTTCTTGGAAGCTGTGCACTAGAATTGGCTAAAATTGCTTGGGCATGTTTCCATCATCCCTATACAACTCCCAATGAAACAATTTTTTAAATGGATGCATGGTTTTCAGGTTAGGGAAAAAAACAAATTTTTGTTTTATGTATTTTTGTTTCAGAGCATTTTGTAGTTTTTACACAGTAAAAAAATGAGCTTGGGCTGTAATGCAGACTTGGAATTGATGGGAGAGAGGTTTGAAGATTGCAAGGGGATTTATAAACCCTTTATGAAGCTTCCCTGTTCCCCAAACTACTTTTGAAGTTCATTTCTAGCTCTCTATAATGTCTATAGGAGCCTCCCGTAGAAAACACAGTTTTTAGAAGAGAAGCACAGTGAGGTGGAAAGAATGTCAAGAATGATGGAAAAGGGTGAGGGAAGGTATGATAGGTGTTGTTATTGGCTTCAGAGCTTTCTTGGCACCTGCTGCTGTTTCCTGAAATCCTCCTACACCCCTGCATTACAACTATAAATTAATTTTTTTCTTTTTTCTTTTTCTATTTTTTTTTTTGAAAACAACTAGGGTGCCTCAAGGAGGTTTTCACCCTAATTGCTTGCCCAGGGTGTCTCCAAGGGAGGTTTTCATCCAGAGATCTTATTCTCTTTTTCTTTTCTCTTCTTTCCAACCAATTTACTACTTCATGGAGGTTTTCAATCAATGATCCAATCTGAGGCGCCTCCAAGGAGGTTTTCACCTTAGATTTTTATTTTTTCCTCTTATTTTTCATTTTTTTTCTATCTTACCCTACTTGAAAAACAAAATCATTTTCAAGTATAAGAATACTTCCAATGGAGCCACATGCACATCGAGATGATAGACAAAATGATGTGGAGGCTTGAAATGCATGCTTTGATAGGTATCCAGATTTTAGAGACCAAATGATTTGACTTTGAAGGGATCAAGCCTAGTTGAGGAAGAGAGTACTGCTGCAATTTAGTGACCGTCTAGAGCCATATCTCAATATAGCTATGATGTCCTTGGTCCTTTTGCTGATATCGATCATTCTTCATGTCACCTTCTACATGACCTGCACATATTCCTCTTTTTGCTGATTTTTCTCTTGAATACATGGAGGATCTGATGGTAGCCATGAGGGAGCTCTCTCAATCTCTGATTTTGATGTCCTATTTTCATCAAGTGCAGCCAATGGTTCTTTGATCTTATCTTTTGCATCTTCTTCTATTGGATGTGGTCCTTCAATGATATCAATATAATCTCTTTTTTTCAACACTCTTCCTAAATTATGGTGAATATCATTGAGCTCAAGAGGAGTTGTTTGAAAGTGTTTTACCTCAAAATTATAATTGGGTTGAGCTACTACAATGTGCGGGCTTGGAAATGGTGGTTTCCCACTATATACTTGCTGGGCTTGTTTTTTATTCGGGTTCAGGTTTAGTTGACTAGGTATTAGGGGTTGTCTTGGAGGAGCAGGAGGCAATGGTTATGGTTGAGCAGGTGGTGGAGGAAAAAGGCTAGGAGGAGATTTGTACTGGGGCCTCCACCCCTGATGAGGTACATTCCACTGAGGCTGTGGCTGAGCATAGGGGTGAAATGGATGAGTAGCTGGTTGAGCATGATATTGAGAAGGATATGACCAAGGAGGGGGTGTGGACCAGGAAGGATGAGCAGGGGGGCCCCAAGAAGGTGTGAATGTGACTTGGTTCGGGTTGTAGTATGCTTTAGATGTCCCTTGCATCACCTCCTGGTATGGTCTGGGTCCATGTGGCCTCCTTTGGTTTATGAAATAGAGTGGTTCAGTGGCGCCTTTGGCCCTCTGATATGCAACTTTAATTTCTGGAAAGGAAGGCCACTGATTTGTAGGGTGGTCTTCTTCACAGACAAAACACACTTCTATGGAGTGCGATGGACATTTGTTCCTAGGATGCTTTCTAGTGCACCTAGGATAAAAGATGGCCAAAGCCCTCTCGGCTTCCTCTTGCATCCTTTGGATCCACAAGGTATCCATTTGGATGGCAAGCATCTGCCTCATCTCGCTCTTGAAATCTTCCAGAATATTATCACATTCACCTCTAAGGGATGAGTTGGAAGAAAAGGTATTGGTCCCAACATTTATGCTTTCAGCCATGGGCTCCAGAGGAATGTTTTCTTCTGCTTCTTCCCCTATAGGTTCTTCAAATATGTCTAGTTGTTACCTAAGGGCGTTTCTTGATTGTAGCCACCGAAGAAGAGAGAAGGTTGGCTTTGTGAAGCAGTGGGGGTGTTGTGCAAACATTTTTCTGAATTATCTCTACTCCTATGATGCATGAAAGGAAATATTTTTGGTTGATTTTTGTTTTTTCTACTTGTACCTGCAAAAATGAAATTGATTGAACAACAAATTGCAACTAACTAAAATAAACCTTGCTGAAATGAAAATTGCAGAATTGAAATGAAAGCAGGAAATGACTAATCTATTTTGCTGAAATGAAATTGTAGAATTAAAATGAAAGCGGGAAATGACTAATCTATTTTGTTGAAATGAAATTGTAGAATTGAAATGAAAGCAGGAAATGACTAATCTATTTCACTGAAATGAAATTGTAGAGTCAAAATGAAAGCAGGAAATGACTAATCTATTTTGTTGAAATGAAATTGCAGAATCAAAATGAAAGCAGGAAATGTCTAATATACGCTTGATGAAATGAAATTGCAGAATTGAAATGAAAGTAGGAAATGTCTAATCTACTTTTGCAAAATGGAAATGAAACAACTATTCTACTCTTGCTGAAATAAACTACTTAGTAGAATGTTGCAGTAGAGAATAGAAGAAAAACAGTAATCACAAATACTCTGACGTTTCCCCGACAATGGCACCAAAAAGAGTGGTGAGCTCCAGTATTGCAACAATAATGTTGCAACTCCTAGGGCTCCCTTATTTACTTTTATCAATCCGGTAGTTCGTAACAAACTTGGAAGCGACAGTGCTATATGCACAAGTACTAGCTCTTACTGTAGACTGTCACTTGATCAACTGGCACAAGTTCACTAGGAGCTCAAGTCAACTTCTATGAGTTCTCAGAAGAAGCTTTTAATTGTGATGGAATAAAGATAAATCAAAAGAGGTTATTTGACTTGTAGATAGAGGATGAAAGCTGAAAGGAAACGCAAACCCTAGCAAACCCTAGTTTTACCCACTAACCCTACTTTTACCAGAAAAAGAGTTCAAACTACTGAAATAGATGCCATGGACTACTATCAAGGTAATTTGCATGTGCTTAAGCTACTTCTGAAGGAAAATGTGGAAGACCCATCTTTTTGTACTTTTGAGCAATTTTATGCAGAATTATTATGCTTGTGTTTTAACTATTTGTGACTGTGTAGAGGTTTGGTGGTGAAGGGAGATGGAGTTGGCTATTGCAAATGATGTGAAAGGTGTGGAGAGGACCTAAGGAGTCCCTAGCACCCTTCTGGATATTTCCATTGTGATTAAACTTCGAAAAATCACTCGCATGAACTTCTACAGGAAGTCTGCAGGGGATCTACAAGAAATTCTACAGGAAGTTCTACAAGAGTAGGCCAAAAGTGATTTTTGAAGGTTTGGAGAAGGAAAAATGGTGGGAAAAGGAAAATGAAGGTTGGATGGAGGTGTCAAAGGGTCTAGGACTCTGTTAATGGAGTTCAAACATTAAAGAGATGGTTGGATTTGTTCAAAAGGTCAAGGAAGCAATTTTGCACAAGAATGTAGAAATTAGGGTTGTTTGGGAAGGTGTGGTGAATGAGTGGAGAAAACCATGAGAGATGGAGTGGATCAGGTTGGGTGATGAAAAGATGATAAGCTAGGATGGTATTCTAGTGAGTTGCACACCTGCTTCTAAAAACTGATTCAAGGAGAATTAAAAAACAGAGTTTTGCCTATTTTAACCTAATTCTGCCCTAAAAACCAGAAAAGTGCTTAACAGAACTTTATGGACAAGAAATGATGCAAGAAAGCCATGGAAATTGAACAATAATAGATCTAATCATGTAAATACAACTAACATTAATTTCTCCAACTCAAAATCTCTCACTAGCAATTGCATTGGAAAGCAAAAACAGTGTTTTGATGGTAGCAAGAGTGCCTTGGTCTCAATTCATGGTCCCACAGAGGGAGAAAGGAGATCAAGGCCTGCTTGGTGGCCTTTTTTTGAATCTTCTTCTATTATTGTAGAAAAATATCTTATCAATCTTGAAACTAGAACAACTATTCTAATCATAAAAAAAACCTAAGTAACAAAGCAAGATTGAATCTAAACAACAGAAATTATTTCATGAATGCAAGAAAAACACATATAAATACAAGAAGGAGGTACTAGGCACTTGGGTTGGGCCCAACCCCAAGAGATAGAACCCCCTTAGAAAGATCAGTTCTGGTTCAATGTTGGATTCATCTTCATTGATCAAAAAATAATAGCCACATCACAAAACTATCTACAGAAAGAGCTCGAAAATGAGTTGAATGTAGGGCTGCACTAAAGTGCGAAAATAGACTGTTAAATAGCTAAAATATAACTAAAAAAACTGAGGCCCTAAGCCTTTTTATTTATGCAAATGGGGACTCCAAACAGTCCTGCTAAAATTAAGGAACTTGGCTTCCTAGAACTGAAGATAACAACAGTTCTACTTGACTTGCTCGGCTGCCCCTTGGAATCATCAATGTGGCTGCTTGTGCTCTGAGTTTCTAATGGAGAATTCGAGGTAAGGGTTCATAAATGAATGGGGCACCCTCCTACAAATCCTCTCCCTTGTTCTTCCTCGAATTTGGCTATCAAATGCCCATTAAACCTTTGATTTTGTCTCAAAATTGACCAAAAATCTGCATAAAGCACACATTAGATTTTTTGGCATAATGACTAACCCAATTCACTCTATTAGCATAAATATAATAAAAAACATGCAATAAACTAATGAGAATGGTGGATTAAGTTGAAATAAGAGGCAAAATGAGCCCATATAATTACCCATTTCTAGGGCTCATCAAACTTCATCATGAACCCTCGACCTATAACTTTAATATGTAGAAACCATAATCCAACAATGAAATAGTTCTTGAAGGGACCTTCCTTTGAGAAATAAATACCTTCTAAGCTAAACTAAATCAAAACAAGATACTCACTGTTCCAACAACTCATTCCTGCAACATGATCTTCCTGCAGATTAGACATGTAGTTTCGACTTCTTTTTGCAGCTGTAGAAACCCTAGTTCTTCATATGTGTGAGAGAGATAGGGCCCAAAAACATTTTTTTCCTTGAATTATTTCCTTCTAAGCCTTATCTCGTCCTTCCTTTCCTCTTTTTTCATTAGAATAAACATTTTCTTGAGAGATCAAACTTGCTGATGAGTGAGTCCCAAATGAGGTCAGGCTACTCCATTATATAGTCTTTATAAGGGTTCAAATTCCCCCCTTTAGGTTGACTTATACTTCGGAGTTTTACAGGAATTTATAGAATCAAAAGAAATTATTTTAAAATATACATTTTCCTGGACGGGTCTTATAAAAATGATGTTGATTCTCTTGACTCATGACAATATATCTTATCACCTAACAAACCCTCCTAGAATGACGAAGAACTTGTTTTTACCTAGAAGACCATCAATGAAGAGCATCAAACCCATGATTTAAAATAATAATTTTTTCATCTCTTCTTTTGTTTGTTACATAATATACATATTTAAATGACTACAACATCAATAATGAAGACCAAAACTAGTTGAATTTTCAACACCCCCAAGGGTAAATAATCAAAGTTGAAATCATCTAGCCAAGAATAATCAACCAAAAAAAGAGACATTGGAGAATGTTAGAACTAATTCAAAGACTACGGAAGAAAGAAATATGTCGTCATCATCCACTCCTTCAAACCATCCAAATAAGTGTAGACATGAAGGTTTATCAATGGAATACAATTTTATTGATGACACGAAGAAGATGAAGGCTAATGTACAATGTATTATATGTGTCAATTTAATCAACAAATGGATCTTATACTTTGAACATTTGAATCTCCTACGACTCAGAATCAGTCTAGTCCTACCCCTTCTAGTTCTAGGAATATCACATCGTGAGCTCAAGGAAAGATTGTAGTAAGTAAGAAACCTATAATCAACATTACCACTACTGAAAGATCACAAACTTCACCTTTTCTACTTACCTTTGAAATTTTTAATTACAATATGCATAATTATTTAGTATATTCTTGTGCATCAACTAATGTCATGTCATTGTTAGTTTGGAAAAAGATAAAAAACACTCTAGACTACACTAATTCTAAGATCATATAATTGGATAGAAGTAAAGTAAAAGTATTTGGTGAGATAAAAAATGTGCTCATTAGATTATCATTATACCTAAGATTCCATCAATTCATTGACATGATGGTATTTGATATACTAGAAGTGTATGGCCTCATTATGAGAAGATATTGGTCATGGAAACTTCAAGGATATTTTTCCACCGATTGGTCTCCTCTATGACTACCCTATAAATGTAAGAATAATTAGATATGGGTAAAAAATGAGCCACAAATGAAATATACTGTGATGTAATTCAAAGGGCTAATGAGCCCACTAGCTTTCCTTAAGATATGCTTAGAAATTGATTTTGGAATCAAAGTTTGGTTTCTATATCACACAACCATCACTAATACCATGAGATAGATAGCCGGAATTCCTTCCCTATGTTAGAATAATATGAGAGTAACTGAGGGGGGGTGGGGGGGGGGTGGGGGGGGGGGGGTTGGGAGAGGTATAATTATAATTACAAACTCAATAAAATTTCATTTCCCAATCAGATTTGTATATGCTGCTTCAGTGAAGTGAATTTCTATGATTAAAGAAACCAAAGTATACCCATAGAACTTATGATTTAGTTAATTTATCATGCGTTGATATTTAATCAGTGCATTAGAATCTTATTATGCAGCAACTATGTGTAGTAATAACAGAATAAACCATCACACATAAGCAACACACATGAACACAAATATTTAAGGTGGAAACCTAATGTGGGAGAAAAACCACCTACAGTTGTCATATTTGTCTTATTAATATAAAGAAAATTAGTTTACAATCTTGTACTGGTGCAGAATCATACCAGTATGTAGGCACCCACCTGATGATAGCTACAACCTTCTCTCATTTTCCAACTTCTATTGGAAGGGAGCTACAACCCCCTAGCTCTTGTACTAGCCGATATGTTTACTAGTATGTAGGTGCCAACCTACAAAAGGCTATGACCTTCTCTCTTCCTCTAGGGACCACGTTTCATAAATTTTTATACTGGATTCTCCTGGTACACAAAAGAACAATATGAAGGCTATATTTCATCAAATTTTCACATTGGAACCATCAGAAACTTTGAAACTCAAACTACATCAACCAATAATCAGTTAATCTAAATAGTCAGATCACTCTCACTAGAGCAGTGTGATGAACCCAAAAACTTGCATCATCATTTAGAACCAAGTGAAACCTCAAAAATCATACATTAGAATGCATACGCTACTTTACAGAATGCAACCTACATGTATACGCTGCTTCCTTTAACCAAACTTGCATATACCTCGAAAATTACTGAATCATAAAACCTCTGAATCAAAACTGTACCAACCAGTAACAATATGAAGAGCTACTCCCAAATTATAGATATCTAAATAGTCAGCAGCAAAGATAACCCTTCTCACTTGAAAAATCAATCAATCACACACAAACTCCTTATGCATTAAGTTTTACTTTCAGATCTAAGAAGACTTCATTGACAGAAAACAATAAAATAGTAGCGCTGCTCAGATATATCAGTCATTTCTGAACAAAAGGCTTTTCTTTTTCATACGCTACTTGGAAGAGTTGAACCTACATGTATATGCACCTTTACCAAGGCAAACCAGCGTATAGATCTACAAAAATTAACTTACAACTTTGTTGCTATCCCAGACTTCAGGCATACCCAGATCATGACATTTAAAGAATAACACATGCATAAGCAATCAGATCTAGCCCAACCAATATATGGTCATACAATGACAAGTAATTTCAGGTCCCATGATCTTAATCCAACATTGTATCCAAGGTGCACAAAATATTTCATATCATATCATAATCATAGCCCTTGCAACATAAAATATACTTCAAATAGAAGTATTCCTGAGAAACCATTTCACTTGCACACACAGTCCTTTGATCTTCTCCTCCTTATGTAGTTTTTGGCCTTTCTCAATACCTCGGACCAAAATAACACTTAGAGCCTATGGTATTCTTGGACGGGATAAAATAGTCGTTAGTCTGCTCAATATTGTGGGCTAATACCATGGTATTGACCCTTGGTATTCTTTAAACTTGAATTTCCTTGATTTTTCAACCTATACATGTTTTTCCTCTTGTGAAAGTGTGTGCATACGTATATGCTCTTTTTGTTCTATTAACTCACATGTATATGCTTCTTTGTCAAAGTGAACCTATGTATACAACTTACAACATCCTTTTCCTTCAAATTCTTGATTTTTATCAATAAACCTTTGATACAACTTCTTGTTCTTATGTTCCAATGTCCTATTACCTCTAAATTGACCTGTTACAATGTGAGTTACCTTTTATCAAATCCGAACTGACTTGTGAGTGAGTTGCCATCAAGGACAACACTTGTATTATAATGACAACAATCTCCCCCTTTGGACTTGATGGCAACCATATTGGTGTTGATTACTGCAAGTTGTAGAAACTGTTAGAGATATTAAGCAACACCAAAATACTCCCCCCCTTTGACATTAAGGGCAAAGGGCAGACCAAGATATTCTCCCTTTGAGATACACTACGCTATCCATGCTCCCCCTGAGTACATGCAGAGTCTATAGAGATATTTTTCAAAGAATAACATGACTCTATAACTCAACTATGTGAGTATGACCTTTCTATCACTAATGACTCATACATACATCAATCACCCAATCAAGTTGGGATACACAAAATTTGACTCATCCACCCAACCAAGTGGGGATATAACAATTGTGTATACATTGCTGAAATATAAAAATTATTACATCATCCTTCCCATGCATAGTGGGGAAACAAATTACATGACATATTACACCCTAGATCTTTACATGACATATGCAACAATAAATATCTGAAACCATAGATGAAATCAAAAACCATAATTCCAACAATGTATAATGTTTATGAAGGCTAATTCTCCCCCTAAACCTATGCTACCTATGCATTGCCAACAAACCATTCATCAAGGCATCTTCATTAGTCAGATAAAAATCAATGAACAAAGCACATCGAAAGACAACAATCATCCATATCAGACTGAGCACCTATGTTAGAGTCTGACCCACTATTTTTCTATTAGAAAAACATATACACTCCTTTAGCCACAAAAACTCATGTATATATGTGACCATCCTTCATGAAATCCACATATATGAACCTTCCTCTGAAAATTGGATTTAACAGTAGGATGATGCAAAAACTACTCCCCGCTTTTCTATGAGATATTCAAATGTTTCTCCGTGAAGCGATTTGGTAAACATATCAATAACCTGTTCTTTGGAGGGAACATACTCCAACTTACCCTCATAAAAAATGGTACTTAATGGGTTTTTTCTTGGTCTTGGAGTGCATGATAGGATTTTTCGAAATACTGATGACACTTGTATTATCACATAAAATGGCGATGGGTGGAGAACATGTGATTTGAATGTCTTTCAATGTTTGCATCATCCAAAGTAGTTGTGTGCAGTAAGATGTAGTAGCCACATATTCCGCTTCAGCTATAGATAAGGCAATCGAACTATGTTTCTTGCTGAAACAAGATACAAACCATGATCCCATATAGAATGCACCTCCACTAGTGCTTTTTTGATCATCAACATTTCCTGTCCAATCAACATATGTATATGCATGAAGAGTAAGATCTATATCTTTAGGATACCATAGACCAAACCCTTGAGTTCCTTGAATATATTTGAATATTATTTTTACAGACTAAATATGTGATTCCTTTGGATTTCCTTGGTGTTATGTTTTTGACCTGCAAGAAGATACCGGAATACCAAATATGCAAAGAAATATACCCAGAACATAGAAAAATAAGAAATAACATCAAGAATTTTATTTTTCAGAAAGC
>APFE031376358.1:98678-118461 GCA_000404065.3 Pinus taeda
GACATGATGCTCCTCGAGGGGAGTCTCTATCCTTTATATAGGATTCATACATGCAACACCATGGGTCAATAACATGGTTCTTATTAATACCATGTATCTAATACCATGGCCCATTTGCAACTAATTGTGGTCCCTTCTTTAAATGCGGGTCAACCACTTACAATTATTAATATGGGCTTTATTGACTCTTTACTTAACTATAAATATGACTCGATCCTATTACATAAATAAGGGGGTTAGGGTTGGACCCTAACATGCCTTCCCCCATAAGAATAGCCTTGTCCTCAAGGCTGAAGCTATGGAAACTATTGAAGGATAGTGGCTGGTTCCTAGGTCGCATCCGCCGGAGAGGTGTCCTTCCACTTGACGAGGACTTCCTTTATTGTGCGGCTGCGTAGGTGTTGTTCTCATGTGTCAAGAACCCGTTCAGGTTGGAGCCAAATTGACCCTTCTTCATCCAATTCAGGTAGAGTAGTTTGAATTCGGCAATGGTTCCCAATCACTTTCTTGATGCATGAGACATGGAAGACTGGATGGATTTTTGTAGTGGGTGGAAAAGCTATCTTGTATGCGACTTCTCCAATGCACTGAAGTACTTGATAAAGTCCGTAGAAGTTTGAAGATAATTTCTGACAACCCTTGTCTTTGAGTGATGTTTGTTTATATGGTTGCAACCTCAAAAATACCTAATCCCCTTCTTGAAATTGGTGTTCTAAACAATGTTGATATGCCTATTGCTTCATGTGGTTTTGAGCTTGATGGAGATTCTATCTGAGGTGGGCCAGCATGGTTGTGCAGTTCTGTAGGAGTTGATCCACGGCTTGTACCTTCAAGCATCCCTTGATATAAGAAGTAGGTGAAGGAGGGAGTTGACCATAAAATGCTTCATATGGAGTCATTTTGGTGGTGGCATTATAGTTGGTGTTATACCACCATTTGGCTAGAGGTAACCACTGTACCCATAGGTGTTGCTTTTCTGAAGTGAAACACCTAAACTAGGTCTCCAGATATTTGTTTACTGCTTCATTTTTACCATCAATTTGTGGATGATATGAAGTATTGAGTTGTAGTTGGGTACCTTGTAGCCTGAAGAGTTCTTGCCAAAAGTTACTGGTGAAGATCGGGTCACGATCAAACACAATGGAAGTGGGCATGCCATGCAATTTGAAGATCTAGTCCATGAAGGATTGAACGAACAAGTTCAGTTGAAAAGGGTGGGGTAGGGCACAAAAATGAGAATACATAGAAAGTCTATCCACAACCACCATGATGAATAACTTGTTTCCTGACTTTGGAAGACCGGTAATGAAATCCATAGAAACCTCTATCTAGATTGAGGTTAGGATGGGCAACGGCTATAATGTGCCTGGGGATTTTACTATTTCTCCTTTGTGGCACTGACATACATCGCACTCAGCTACAAAAGTAGGAATGTCCTTTTTCATGCCTATCCAAAAGAATGAACATCAAGTGCGAACATAAGTCTTCTGAAAGCTTGAATGGCCTGCAGTGGGAGATGAGTGCAACTCTGCCAAAATGTGGCTTTTGAGGGTGGATGTTTATGATATACCAACTCTATCCTTGTAGCGAGGAATCTCATCCTACCAAGAGTAGCCCACTGTGGAATTTAGATCTGCTTGCAATTGATTAAATAGTTGGGAGAGCTAGGGATGTGAAAACTATTCCTTGCGAGCCTCTTCAATCCATTCTGGAATGGAAATGGAGATTGCGAGCAAGGTGCTTCCCTCCTCAAATTGCCATGGTAACAAATCTGCTATGATATTTTCACACCCTTTCTTGTAAAGTATCTCATAATCACATCCCAACATTTTGACCAGCCATTTATTTTTTTGTGGCGAGGATAGGTGTTGCTTCAAAAAATATTTAAGGCTTTGATGGTCTGTGTTGATTTGGAAACACCGTCGCAATAAGTATGGTTGCCAGGTATCTACTACATGTAATAATGCCATCATCTCCTTCTCATAGGTAGATTGTCCCAGATTTGTCCCGCTTAGTTGTTTGGCTAGTGAAGGCCAAGGGTCGACCTTCCTACATTAAGGCCACCCCAATACCTGTATCTGAAGCATCAAATTCAATCACAAAAGATTTGGTGAAGTCGGCTAGCTCTAATATGGGAGTGGAACACATGGCATATTTGAGAGCTATAAATGCCTGTTGTGCTTCATCATTCCAGAGAAATGAATTTTCCTTGAGGAGGTGAGTGAGGGGTCTATTAATGCGACCATAATTGCGAAAAAATTTGTGATAGTAGCCCGTGAGAGCCAAAAATCCTCTCAAGCTCTTCAAGGTCTTTGGTTGAGGCCAATCCTGCATTGTCTGGATCTTTTTGGAGTCCACCCTGATACCTTCGCACCCCACAATGTGGCCCAAATACTCAACTTCTTCCATGCCAAAAGAGCACTTGGACATCTTGACAAATAATTTATGCTTCTGGAGCAATTGCAAGAGTAGATCTACATGCTAAAGATGTGTGGCCCAGGTGCCGCTATAGCTGAGGATGTCATCAAAGAAAACAAGGAAAAATTTTCTGAGATATTGTTTAAGCAGGTGGTTCATAAGGCTCTGAAAATTGGATGGGGAATTACAAAAACCAAATGGCATGACCAGGAACTCATAATGGCCTTCATGAGTTTGGAAAGCAATCTTTGGAATGTCTACTTCTTTCATGTGAATTTGGTGATAGCCCGAGCGAATGTCAAGCTTAGTAAAGAATTGAGCCCCATTTAGTTCATCCAACAAATCATCGACAACCAGGATGGGAAATTTATCTTTGACCATCAACTTGTTGAGGGCCCTAAAGTTTGGACACATATGCCATTCCCCATCTTTCTTGAGCACCATGACCATAGGCGTTGAATAAGGACAAATGACACCTGCTTCCAAGAGTTCCTTGATGATTTTTTCAATTTCATTCTTTTGGGAAAATGGATATCTATATGGGTGCACATTTGGTGGTTGGGCCCCTAGGATCAAAGTAATGCTATGATCATGTTCCCCTCTTGAGGGTGGAAGCTCATGAGGCTTGTCAAAGACTGGAAGATGGTTGTTTAAGATTTGTTGCATCTCAGGATGAATAAGAAGAGAGGTGGGTTCGAAGGCTTGGATGGCATTAAATTAGGCTATAACTCCATGGTGGCCCTTTTTAAACAATTTTTCCATCCTATGTGAGCTAATGATAGAGGGATCACTCGCCTGGAGTCCATAGAGGGTATGTGTGTGGTTGTTATGCTTAAAGCTCATATATAACTCCTAGAAATCCATTTTGATTGGGCCAATTGTGTAGAGCCATTCATCACCCAAGACAATGTCACACCCTCCCATGTGTATGGCAAACATGTGGGTCTTTAACTGATAATCCCCCATTTGAAGTTTGACATTTTCACAACGGCCTTCACATTTCATTGTCCCCCCATCAGTAATTTGGACCTAGAAGTTAGAGACTGCTCCGACAAAACAATGCACTGCTTCCGCGACCTTTGATGGATAAATTTATGCGTACTGCCACTATCAATCAAGACTACTACCGGGCGATGCTTAATAAAACCTTTGATTTTGAGAGTTTGGGGAGAAGAAATCCCTGCCAAAGCATGCAGCCAGATAACTAGTTCTTCAGGTACATTGTCTGGTTGGTTATCCTCATCTTCCTCCTCTGGTTCCTCAAGTGGGGGGGGCTTCCTCCGATGAACTGTGATCAGTAGCATCAATTTGAAAGAATTTGGGCTCCTTGCATTTATGCCCTGGGGAGTACTTCCCATCAAAGTAGTAACACAATCCTTGCTTTCTTCTTTCCGCCATTTCCATTGGTGACACCTTTTGAACCTTGAGTGTTTGGGTAGTGCTTTGAGCCTGGGTGGGGCGACCCTTGGCTATGAAATTTGGGCAATCGGATTGGGCCACTAAAACACGTTCTACTTCACGAGCTATCCTGGAAGCATCCAGCCATGAGGTAGGGTGTTATAATCAAAGGTGGGATTGTATGGCTTCTTTGAGACCACTGACAAAATAGTCCAAGTAGAACTGATCGTGTAGACCTCCTGTGTGGGAAGCTAAGACTTCAAAGGCTGTAATATATTCGTTCATTATTCTTGTTTATCAGAGCTTAGTGAGACAACCCAAAAAGTTAGATTCATGGTCAAAGCAATCTGTAAGAGCTTTTGCAAATGTCTGCCAAGTGATGGGCCTTCCATAGCAATATTGATGCCACTGCCACCATTGCCATCTTTCATTGTCCAAGTACATGCTACCCACACTAAGCTGAGTTGAATCATATCTAATGTGATTCAATGTGAAATATTGCTCCATTTGTGCTAGCCATGTGGCAAGATGATAGCCATCAAATTTATACATGTCCATCTTGGGTTGTCACTTCTGGGATTGTTGGTGGTTGCCAAAGAGGTGAAGAGAATGGCTAGACTCACCCTCAATGTTTTCATTGAAAACATATGCCTCCGTGCATTCCTCCAACTTGCCCTTTGTGACTATGTCCACTAAGGTCTTGAGTGACAAAAGTACTGAGTCCAACTTTGTTTCAAAGCTGTTGATGTTCTCATTTGCCATAGCTTGAGCTCTAGTTTTTACGATGCACCGATCGAGTGCACTTAAAATTTGGGACTACCTAAATTTTTTTAACGCAAACAATTGAATGGTACCACCTTACGCAGTTCGTCGACCTGATTCTTATGGGCTAAGTCTCCTCATTTTTTTTATTTTTATTTTTTACTCTGAAAGGAGTTTACTCCACGCTTAGGAATATTGCAGTAGTCGAATCCCAGAAAAGTCAATTCTTCCTAATGTCCTGTGAGAATCATGCCCAGGTATAGGAGCCCACACAAATAGTCAAATCTATCGGCAAACCCTCAACTACAGAGTATGAGTAGGAATGTGCCAATGATCAAACCCATGCTGCTAGATCTGCAGATCCCAAACTACTAGATTTGGATGGAGGATCTGATAGATCTGATTAGAAAATCTGATAGATCTGAATATTGGATATGGTAGATCTGAATGGTGAAACTGATTTTTGTTTCTGCGACAGAACCCCACCTGCTAGATCTAATATGGCAAAGATGATGCGTGATCCAGATAGAGACAAGGGAACTATGGTCTCAAGGAGTGTGAGGTGCTATAGATCGCAATATACATAAGGGTCTGACAGTAGTACTCAGCCCAATCTTTTAGGGCACTAACCAAGGAGGATCAACCATACCCTTAACCGTACAACCTGAGTACCTTATCGTATGCACGCGTAATCTCCCCAAGTGTTGTTCTCGGTGTACTGTAGCAGCAAGACAACTGATGGTTGATCTATGGCGAGGTTTCAAAAGTGCCTCGAGGCTTCCGATATACCCATAGGGTATTTGGAAGATAGTTTGTGCACTGTTCTTTCTAATGCACTACTACTCGAAGGGGTACCCACAGGTGTTACAAGGGAGTCTAACAAGCGTTACCACCTCTTGTATTTCCTGCATGCATGCCTCCCCAAATCCATAGGTTTATGCTCTCAATGATAGATCTTGTGGTTTAATGACGCCGAAACATGTCTCTAGCCACAAAAAAAAATGGAGATCCCATCGGCCCTGGAAAGTGCTCTGATACAACTTGTTATGCTCTTTACCTGCAAGAAGATACCCAAATACCAAATATGCAAAGAAATATACCCAGAACATAGAACAATAAGAAATAGCAACAAGTATTTTATTATTCAGAAAGCAATGTTCACTTGCCTCTTCGAGGGGGCAACCTCCAATAGAGCTGGGCTCAATTACAAAATAAGACATGATGCTCCTCGAGGGGAGTCTCTATCCTTTATATAGGATTCATACATGCAACACCATGGGTCAATAACATGGTTCTTATTAATACCATGTATCTAATACCATGGCCCATTTGCAACTAATTGTGGTCCCTTCTTTAAATGCGGGTCAACCACTTACAATTATTAATATGGGCTTTATTGACTCTTTACTTAACTATAACCATGAATCGATCCTATTACATAAATAAGGGGGTTAGGGTTGGACCCCAACACCTGGCACCTTCAAACAATTCCTACTGCATCCATGATATTAGGTCAGGTACCTGTTAATAGAGAAGACTTCCAATCATAGATATGTAGGCTAGTTGATTCACTATAGGTGATTCATCTTTAGAGTTGAGACTACATCCTATTACAATTGGAGTACATACTGGTTTAGAATCTTCCATTCCATATTTCTTTAGAATCTACTTGAGATATTTTTTTTGTGAAAGAAAAATGCCATCTTTTGTTTGTTGTACTTGTAGACCAAGAAAATAAGTAAGTTCACCAAGTAAGGACATTTCAAATTATTGTTGCATAACTGAAGCAAAGCTTTGACTCATAGATTCTTCATTGCTGCCAAAGATGATATCATGAACATAAACAACAATAATTAGTAGTTTATCATTCTCAATATTTGTGTATAAGTTGTTGTCTGCAGAACCTTTTGTGAAACCTTGTTGTTTTAGATATTTGTCAAGGAAATAATACCAAGCCCTTGGAGCTTGTTTCAGTCCATAAAGAGCAGTTCTAAGCTTTCATACAAAATTTTCATCATTTCCTAGATTGAATCCTTCTAGCTATTCAATATAGACTTCTTATAACTCTCCATTAAGAAATGCATATTTTACATCCATTTGACACACTTTGAATTTCTGAAAACTTGAAAGAGCAAGAAACATTCTTATGTCTTCAAGTTTGGAAATAGGTGCAAATGTTTCTTCAAAGTCTATACCTTCTTGTTGAGCATACCCTTTACATACAAGTATTGCTTTTGTTTCTAATAACCTCTCCATTTTCATTCAATTTATTCTTGAATATCAAATTTTGTTCCTATAACATTTTTATCAAGAGGTCTAGGAACTAGTTCACAAGTATCATTCTTTTCAATTTGGTCAAGTTCTTCATTCATTCCCTTAACCCAACATTCATCTTTGCTGGCTTCATTAACATTATGTGGTTCTATGGAGGATAGTAATGCTAGATAACTTGAAGTTCCTATAAGAGTTACTCTTGTCTGTACTCCAAACCCTTTTTCTCATAGAATTTGAGATTTTGGATGATTCTTTTGAACATACCTGGATGGAGTCTTTTCCCTGTCAGTTGTATCTTCTTCTGATGCTTCATTGGTTTCTTCCTCTATATCATTTTGATTTGATATAGAAAAGCATTCTCTGTCTTCCTCATTGTCATCACCCTTTGTCTTTTCCAAATTTCTACATGCTTCATCAATTACTACATGAATGCATTCAAAAATTTTCCGAAGTCTCTTGTTATAGAATTAGTATCCTTTACTTCTCGATGAATAACCAAGAAGAATTCCTTCATCTGCTCTGGGTTCAAATTTACCAAGTTTTTCATCAGTCCTTTTGATGAAGCATTTGCTTCCAAAAACTCTAAAGTGTTTTACAGTAGGAGGATTACCATACCAAAGTTCATATGGAGTTTGATCATTATTTACCCGATCATTAGCTTTGTTGAGAATAGTCACATGAGTAAATGTAGCTTCACCCCAAATGGTGGTAGGAGTTCCAGATTCATCAAGCATAGCTCGGGCCATTTGTTGCACTGTTATGTTCATTCTTTCCACTACGCCATTTTGTTGAGGAGTTTTGGCAACAAAGAACTACCCTTTTATTCCATGTTCTTCACAAAAATAAAAAAAAATTCATCTGATATGAATTCTGCCCCTCGATTAGATTTGATACATTTTATTTTTCGATCTGATTCATTTTCAACTAAATCTTTGAAGGCTTTAAACTTCTCAAATGCTTCATCTTTATGCTTTAGTAGACCTATTCAACACATTCTAGAGAAATCATCAATGAATAAAATAAAGTATTCTTCTCCACAAGGTGATTTTTTCCTTATTGGTCCACACAAATCTATATGGATGAGTTCAAGAGGCTTACTTGTTGATCCTTCGTTTTCACTAAGATGAACTCTGGTTTGCTTCCTGACTTGACATGGTTTGCATATCGTATTTTCTAGGATGTTGATATCTGGAAGATCACGAACTGCCTTGAGCCTGCATGCTTTTCTTATTTGAGAAAATATTAGATGCCCCAATCTTCTGTACCATAACCAATTTTCATCTTTCTTTCTTAGATAGCATTGTTTTTTTCCTCGTTTCATTATGTATAAATTTTTTGGAGTTCGTGTACATTTTATTATGGTATTTCCTGTATCAATCACACAAACCACACATCCGTTTGATCGAAACACAACATCATTTCCTTGATCACACATTTGACTGACACTCAACAAGTTATGTTCTAAACCATCAACATACATGACATTTCCATCTTTAACCTTTTCTTTCAAATAAACATAACCTTTACCTTTAATGATAGCTGGTATGTCATTTCCAAAGGAGACATTCTTTTCTTTTTCTAAATAATTATATGAATGAAGTTTATCTTTATCACTTGTCATGTGTTTATAACATCCTTTGTCAATGTACGACTGATTTTCTTGTCCTTCTGCAAACAGAGCTATGCCACATCTTTCTGATTGAAATTCATTCTTTCTCCATACCTTGGAATTTGATGATATTTACCCCTTTTGAAGCATTGGCCGAAATTGGCTCCTTCATTCAGATTCTTCATGACCAAAGTTATTACAAAATGAACATTCAATTTCATCTTCAAGAGGAGAAAAGTTATTATAAGAAATTTGCTTGATTCCTGTTATGCTCCTTTGATTTCATGCTTCTCTAGTCATGATAGTATTGTAAGAAACACATTTAGTAGCATTATGCCCAAAGTTATGGCATGAAAAACATTGTCCATTAAAGAAGTTTCTGTGATCATAAAATATTTTGGTATTGCTTACCTTTTGGTTGATGCTTCTATTGATGTTCATTGTTGGAGTAAATTGAGCATGATTTATCTAATGAGTACTTTTAGGCATTTGCTAACGATTGACATATTTTTCACTGGTATTTGTTGCATCAAGATAGCTTCTAGTGTAGGCTAATGGCTTTTGTGATTGGGATGATTCTTCAATATATTCAAGACCTGTCTTTATAAGAGGAGAATGTTGAACCTTCATGATTTCATTTAAAGTTTCTAATCCTTTAGCAAATCTAAGATTAAGAGATTTTGCCTTCTAAAGTTCTTTTCTTAGACCTACAGTCACATTCTAGTTTTACATTGTGCTTTTCTCTTTCAGTGAGTTGATGTGTCAATGTTTTTATGATCATATCATTTTCTTCCAAACAGATTCTGAGTTTAGTGATTTCTTCAAGAAAACCTTCCTCTTCTAAAGCATCCAAAAAATCATCATTGTCATAAACCATGAGTAGTTTATAATCTTTTTAAATTTCATCTTCATCACTATTAGATAATCCATCACTATATTCATGAATATAGTAATTTATTCTATTAACAACCGGTTTTTTATAGCCTTTTGTAGATTACTTTCCTTTTTCATGATTATCTTTATGAGGACATTTTGTAGCATAATGACCAACTCTACCACAAGAAAATAACTTGAATGGTAGCTTACCTCTGAATCTTCCGGAGCCCCATTGAAGCTTCTTGACAAAGTTTACCTCATCTTATTCTTCTAAAATATATCCTGATTCATTGTGCTCTTCCTTTTCTATTCCTTTAACTGAAACTATGAAAGAAGCTTCTCTCATATTTGATGGACCTCCTTTCCTCATTTCAAAGGCAGTAAGAATTCCATGAATTTGAACCACATAATAGATTGAAGATCCTTCTTTTCTTCTATGGAAGATAGTTTTGACTCAAATTTAGAAGACAAGGATCTCAAAATAAATCTACTAAAGTAGCCTCCTTTATCTCTTCACCCAGATTCTTCATACAATTAACAATCTCATCTACATGCATCTTAAGAGTTTCATACTGAATTTTGAGAGTTTGGAGCTTATCATGCTTTACCTGGGAGTCTTCTTTGTAGCTCTAAATTATTTTGTCCCATATCTCTTTGGTTGTCTTAAGTTGCATGACTTTGATGAATTACGATTTTGACAGACTTCCCAATAAAGTATTGACTTCTTTGGCTAATATATAATTGATTTATGACAAGCAATTAAGGTATTACAGACTCATGTGCATGGATGTGCCTATGTTATTTTGTGCAATGGATCAATAAGATTGCGAAATACACAGGAACTGAAGCAATTAGAGAAAACATAACAGGAAAACATGTAAACACAACAAGTTTAATAAGGAGTTCACCCAACAATCCTGGGCTACATCTCCTGGTCCAGCCTTTAGTGGTGGCCTCTCTATTATGTTTTCAAAAGAAGAGTTTTTACAACAGTAAGCTCAATTAGAGTCTCACACAGTAGATACAGTTCAGTAGGACTGTACTTGGATCCCCCAAGTCTTTGGAGTACACAGATACTCCTTACTGAAACTTGACCTCTATTGGTCGTCATAGTATGAGCTCAATCTGAGACTCACACATGACAGGCATATACATAGGAGTTCACTTGAACCTCTCAAGCCTTCTTTGGAGCACACAAACTCTCTGACTCTCTCTGTCTCTATCTAACTCGATGCTGCCTTTGCTTATGTAGGTCAACTCAGCTTCTTCTCTCTTCTCTCAGCTTTCTGCGTCTAACTAACTCTTCCCTAACTCGCTTCCCCTGCTTTCTCTGTTAGTCTGTGGCTTTAAATCCAATCTTCTTTTTGACTGTTTGTTTCCGCTTCCCGGCTTTTTGGTTCTCCTGCCTCTATCCATTTGAATCCCTCTATTCAGCATAATCATCACTGTATAACACTTCACAGGGAGGTGGCCACCTATTCTGTAACAGATGAGTGTGTCAGCTCTCTCGGACATGTTTGAACGGTCATTATTTCTGTTTACTCCAAGAATACCCATGAAACCGAATCTTTTGCTAGCTCATTGTCCATGTCAGACTTCAAATCCCATGTGATCTTACTATATAACTCATCAAATTTGGTCACCCATCAGGACGCATCTCCACCATTGATCTGCCCCCCCCAAATCCTACGGTTGTCACTCATATCGGGTGGTTCAGTAGCTCAATGGTTACCCACCAGATGTGAGTGGTTTTCTCTCTCTTTTGCTGGATGCATGGAAATCGATGTGTGGCATCAGGCGGGACTTGGTTGAAACCACTTACCGCCTCGAGGCCTTCTGATATCCTACCGATTTTGTGGAATCCTACCCCCGATGGAATCAGTGCAATATCCTTTACATTTTATAACCTTTTGGAACTGGGCGCTCGGGGCTTTTCCTCTTTGAGGGGTTTTCCTAACGATATGCGATTAGCGAGCGACTTGACGCTAATTGCATACCAGAAACCACCCCCGTTTCTCGAAAAGGCCTCCTATTTTGCTAATTTGTGATAGCATGCATTACCATGGACTGACAGTCTGCGTGCTTGATCGATGGTCCTCATTGATCTGCGCTGATCACAAATTGGAAATGTGATGAGGATATCTCTGATAAGCTTGATGTTTTAAGGCTTTGAATTTTTGCAATGGTTTTAAAGAGTTTATGAGAACTTAGAGAGTGTTCTAGGATCTAATTTGGATCACGACCTTCCCACTGAAAAAGCTTTTGGACAACCAAAAGTTGGTTTTTAAGCATTAATTAAATGAGGATACAGTTTCCTTATCTACTCAATTCCTATCCATCTTGCACTACTTGTTTTCAAATCTTTGAGTCCAATCCTGAGGTACTCAACATCCCCTCTATGAGTAGTTCTCACCTTCTTGTCCAGAACTGTATATTCCTGCAATTCATTGAGATATTCAGGAACAAATCATCAATAGAAGGCAATTGACTCTGCTCTTCGGGATCTTCGATCAATGAAGGTAATCTCAATCTTTTTGTATTAACTACTGAATAGATGTGCATGTAAGCTGGAAAATCAAGGCAAAAAGCATTCTTAATGATTTTCTCAAGGATCTTGAAAGGTCTGTACCTTATTGGCTTCAGCTTCTTACCTTCACCTTGCATTTTGTCGTTGCTTATATACAGCTATACTTGATCACCAAATTGGAAACTAACTTAGTCTGATGCTTATCATGCCTTTCCTTGTACTTGGCTTGGCTCTTTTCCAGCTATTCATGTACTGCCTGGTGAATCTCTTAGATTTTTTCAATGAAATTGGTTGCCTTGTTGTTATAGCTCTAAATCTCACTATTATGGTTTGTGATGCTGCACTCATGGCCTAGGGCAACCCTTCCTTCCAGACCTGGTCCAAAATCTAAAAGACAGTGTTTTATTCCATGTACGCGACATTGCCCTGAGTTAAACGCGTGTATACGTGGGTTCATATATACCCAACACGCGTATATGTATTAAAACACTTAAAAAAATATAAAACTCCTTATTTTCGGGCAGAGATCGTGGGTTTTACCTGTTGATCACCTGTTAGTGCCCGTGGCCTCAACTGTCCCCAACCAATTCCTAACTAAAAACTACTTTGGAAAAGTGGTATAAAAAGACATCAAAGGGAAGGCCTAAGGGAGAAGAAAGAGAGAGAAGGTTAATATATGATTTCCCCCTGATCAGGTTTGAAGACCTTGTGCCTTCTGCACTCCCCCATTGTACAGGAAACCCTTGTTGCCTCGTGTTTGATTCATCCCTTATTTATGGCATCATGGAGTGAGTCTGGAAGGAGATTGCTAGAGGTTGAGGCGGCACGGATACAGAAGGGTTGAGCTTGGACCCTGCAAAGGTTTCTCATGATTTCTCTTTTTACTTTCTATTGTCTTAATAAAGAAACAGTCTTGATTCCCGATATGCTTTCTTTACATGTTTATGATGTTCATGTTTGAATTTCATGTATGAATGGATGTTTAAAAGTTTATAACTAACTTCCTTCTTGTATAAAATAAAGATGATTTTTGTATGAATCTTTGTCCATATACTGCTGCATTCTTTGGAATTATTGGTTTTGCAGGAGAAAGGAGCGAAAGGGACGTGAAGAAGGGTTTGGACTCTTGAGGAACTACCCGAATGTAGGACCTGAGGTACGTCCTTCTTACTTTAGAATTAGCTTTTGCTAGCTTAATGGCTGTGTGTGTGCATGTTTCTTTGTTTAGAAAACTTTCAGTCTGCTAGGGTTCCACCCAAAAGCCCTAGGGGATAAAATCCCTCAACAGAATTGGCGACTCCGCTAGGGACAACACTCCTCTTGTTCCTAGTTTGGGTGTTTGTCAAGCCTATCAGGGCTCAGTGGCTTGCGGGTTTATTGTTACTGTCTGGACTGTTCTTAACTTTTGAGTTTTACCAGTTTCTTGACTTTGTTTTTTATTTTTCCTGAAATATTATATATACGCTGTTTCATTTAGTTATAGAAGCGTATAAACGCTTGTTGTCTGAAGTAAACCCGTGTATACGTAGGTTTCCTCAGAAACAGTCGCGTATACACGCAGTCTGCACTAAGTACAGTCGTGTATATCTGGAAACTTTCAGGATTTATAATTTTTTTTGTGTCTCTGAAGTTTGTCTAGTGCTTTCAGTCAGTTTGGAACAGTCAGTTTTGTCAGTATCAGTTCTCTGTGTTATAGCAAGCATCCTTACTCCGATTTCTCTCTAATTATAAGGAGTTTTGGTCTTGTTTTTTGTTTGCAAGCGTCATCATCTTTTTGCTAAAAACATGCAAGATTTCTTGATTGGAATCTTGGCTGCTCTGAGTTATCAGAGCATAAAGATTGTTACCAATCTTTGTGTTCAACTTTGCTTTTTGGTGACTTTATGTTTGCTTAACGAAATCGATTTTTATGACCATTTACTTCTTTGTTTCATCAAAGTTGTCATTTGATACTTTCTTGAAATTGTCTTTTTGGTCTTTTTTGGTCTTTGTTACCAAAGATTTCCTTGCTGCCTTCAATTGTTAAAAAGCCTTTTTAAACACATTTGTTTTTTGTTGAGTTTTCATTCTTTGTAGGGTGTCAACTTGCAAAAAGCGTTTCTTGCTTGTTTCAACTGTGAAGTGTCAGTTTTTGTTGAGAGCAATTTCAAAAAGACCACTTTTGTTGCTACTTTCAAGTGAAATTTTTGAAAAGTTTTAGTTTTGCTTTCTTGAATTTGCTTTTCATTTAGTTTCCTTTTGACTGAATGAAAGTACTTTATGTTATCTTGAGTTTTGCTTTTAGTATTTAGACGAAATGAATTGTAGTATCTCATATTCCATCTAAATATTGTAAGTGGCAAAAGAAAATTTGATAATCAAAACAACTTTCATTTCTTGTTAGAGTAGTTTTCAATCTTGCATCAAGCATTTAGTGTTGCATTAGGATAGATTTGCATCTCTTTAGGCATAAAATAGTTTTGTTAACTTTTGAGTGTGAAGTGTGAATGAAAAGAAAAGAAAAGAAAAGTTTGTTTCATTAGAAGTTTCCTTTCGAACCCTGTAGAGATTACTTTTCATCGAAAAACAATGACAAAGTGCATACGCATATAGTTAAGTTTTATTAATTTCTTTTGCGTCGAAAAAAAAACACCACTAGTTTCACTTCCATCATCCTTTGACTTAAAGAACAACCCTTAAAATCAAGCGCTAATTAAAATCAACTAGAACTTTTTCTTTTAAGTTAAATACACAAACAAGTTCTAGGATTTTAGGGCCTTGGAATAGGTGAGTGGAGAGTTAACTCTCCAAGGCCATATTAAACGTCAAAACATAGGAGTCTGATTAACGAGAGAAAATCCAATAGCGTTAGGAAGACCAGGAAAGCTCCGGATCTGGGAGTTAAGCACGAGGGTCTGTGAAGATAGGGAAGAGAGATACCCCCTCTCCTACTTGTCCGAACTTACCTCACGACTGTTCCGCCTAGCTTCTGTGACGAGTTGGTATCCTTAGTTGCCACTCCTAGGGAACTACATAGGTGGCTGCGGAGGGGAACCTCGTGGCACCTGAGGTCGACATTGTATCACTCTCAACAGCACTACTGTAGGGCACCCTTGCGAAGCTTGGGGGCTTGCACTGGCGCAGGCTGTTGTTAGGAGGTCAACGTAACTTCCTCTGTTACCTTTGTTGATAGGACTGAGCCCTCATCATCCCAGACTATCTTCGGAAGGCCCCTTAATTCACTTTCTCTTATTTTGGTGTCCGGTCCTAATCACCTGGAGCGGAAATACTGGGAAGTTGTTTTGATTGGCTGTATCTTTAGGGACTTTTAGTGGGTGCTCTGTGCTCTTAGTCGGCCTAGCTTTAAATTTTTTGAGTCTTTAGTTAGATTGTAAACAAAGAATTCAAAGTGGCTGACCGATCTCCCAGACGGTCTCGAAGACTTCGTGGTCTCTCGCCACCAAGTGTAGAGCCTTCTCCGAGAAGGCGTAGAGGTAATAATACCGGTGGGTTTCATCCCACTGCAATTGCCGCATCGGGGGGGATTGATCCTCCCCTCGGGGGCAATAGTATTGAAGCAAGGCCTGGTACTTCCGTAGAACAAGAGAGGAACACACCAGTTCTTTCTCAAGTTCACTTACAAGCGGAGGATACTATTGAGGTAGAAGAACTTTCAGAGTCGTTAGCCGCTCCGAATTCTCCCCTACCATCAAGTCATCCACACGTATTGCAATACATTGGGACTTCGTCGCATAGGCCATCAAGTCCAGGTTACGCTACGCGCTTACCTTCGATGACGACTACTGGAAGCATGGCTTCTACTAGTGCTATGACTGTACAGACTCCTATATCTATACAAGGAGGCGGAACTATTTCCATCCCCTCCGTCTCTTTATTCGGATATTTTGCTAGCATGTCTTTTGTTGGGTCTACCTCCATTCCGTCCATGAGTGGAAGTTCCCAAACAAATGCTTTCGGTTCTGGGTACTTCCCATTTGGCGCCCATTCACAGGGCATTCCTTCAGCTCCGTTCAAGACCGCCACATAAACGATGAGTGGCTCAGCTTCGTTCCAAGGTTTTCCATTCGGAAGTGGTCATATACCACATTCCAACCCTACAATAGGATCTATGCCTTTTTCTTCGGTAGGACAAAGCAGCAATCCTTTCCAAGGTTGGAATAACCCTAGGCTTAGTAGTGCCGGAACTGGGAATCCATTCTTCGGCCAATATGGGAATAGGCCGTATACCACGGTTAGTTCGTTCCAAAGCATTCCTCCCATAGCTTCGGCTTGGAATCCATATCAGGGGTTGTCAACTCCTTACCATCCTTCAGGAGGAAACTTTGCTGGGTATAGTGGATATACGGCTGGAGTTGGTCAAACTCTGAGTTTTTATGGGTCACAAGGCCTGCCTTTTGGCTCAGCGGGTTCTACTGGTTACTTCGAGCAGCCTGGTGCCTTCCAAAATCCAGGCCAATCTTTTCAGAGCTTCGGGAGTGTCACCCAGTCAGGGTGGAATCCCCAAGCTCCCCCTAGACTTCTGTTTCTGGCAACGTTAAACTTGCCAGACCTCACTAAGTTAACTAACAACCCAATCAAGTATAATCCAGCCTGGCCTCCGGTCCCAACTAAAATCCCTTTGGATATTCCAAAATTCGAAGGGAAAAGTGGTGCGGATCCAGGCGACCACGTAACCACGTTCCACTTGTGGTGCTCATCAAACTCCCTGATCGATGACTCTGTTAGGTTGAGATTATTTCAACGCACCTTAACTAGCAACACGGCTAAGTGGTATATAGAGTTGCCTGGGGGCAACTTTACATCATTCGCCGACTTAGCCAATATTTTCTTGAACCATTTTCAGTTGCCCGTCCAGTATTATGCCGGAACCAAACTACTGGCTACTTTTCGTCAGGATAGGGCAACTCACATTTCCGATCACATTCAGGAATGGAGATGGAGAAAGAGGCTCATTAAAGCCGAAATCCCTCCGGAATACTGTCTCGAGTGGTTCTTGAAACCTTTGATACCTGAGATCTCTAAGGATGTCTCCATGTCAGGGGTCTATTCCGAGGAGCAAGCCATTTTTAGGGCCCAGCAATTAGAACTGATCTACTCTCAATTTGGGATCCTACAAAAGTACTTACCAGATGCTCCTGGGTCTAAGGTTGATGCGGCTAAGCCGAAGCCAGGTCCCTACGCGGATGGTATTGTTGGGTCTATAGACACAAATATGGTGAACTTGTTGAATCAATTGCAGCAGTTGTCTTTACAAACTGCTTCTAACAACCAAGTCACATCGTCTAATCCTTCTGCTTCCCAAACTTCTTCAATTAATTCCGTCCAATCGGATAATCCCAAAGGAAGTCAAAATTCCAATGGGAAAAAGAAAGGGTGAGGTAAGAAAAAGAACCAGGATGGGAAGCCTGATGCAAACAAATTCGACAATAATGCTGGTGAGGGTAGGAATGAGTCAAAGAAGAAAGTTAAGTTTCCATGCAAGTTATGCGGTGGAGACCATTTAACTCATCTTTGCCCCAAGATTGAAGACGCTCAGCACTTTTTAGGGTAGCAAGGGACTTCTAGTTCTCAAGCTGTGTTAAATAACCCTTTTCCCCAAGGGTAAAAACTTCTTGTTGGCACGAGTTCGAACCCTGGAACCTCCGCAGGGGGCAACCAGGAAGGGGAAAAATCATCGAATGTTTTCATGATGGGTTCTAACGTCCATGTGGCTACTCGGTCATGCGATTATGGTGAAGCCGAAACTTCCAAGGATAAGGCTGTTCCCGAAAGTACTGACCTTCATATCGAGTGACCCCTTGTTGAGACTATACCACGGATACCAAAAGGTTCCTCTAAACGCACGACGATTAATCCTAATGCTAGGGCCGCCCAAAATTACTCCATTGTGGAGGATCTTGCTTAGAGTCCGTGCGCTATGTCCGCTTTAGAGGTTCTCCAGTCATGTCCGGCTCAGAGAAGTGCTTTAATTTCCGCGATAGGGGCAGTAGATCCAACTAATTCTTTGGTGCTCACTTTTGACATGTTAAATGTCAAAAAGCGACTCCCTCATCACATGGCTTTTCAAATAAAGTCTACATACTGGAAAGTTAACATTTTTCGAACCGTTATTGATGAAGGGGCTTCCACGTGCGTCATGTCAATGCCATGTTGGAAGATTATTGGATCGCCTTCGGCCGTTCCTTCACCTACCATATTGACTGCATTCAAGGGCCATTCTCATAAGCCGCATGGGATTATCCTAGCCTTTCCTCTATGTGTTGGGGGGAAGGTCGTTAATATTGAAGTAGAAGTCGTAGATGCTAACCTAGATTATAATCTCCTCCTCGGAAGGAACTGGGTATACGAAATGGATGCCGTTGTTTCGACTCTGTTTCGTGTCATTTTCTTTCCTCATGAGGGGAAAATTGTAAAGGTGGATCAATTAGATTATTCTCCAGTTGATCCTCAAGAAAATTCTGACTCTACTGTTCTGTTAGTGGATAACCCTCGTTCGCCTACTGAGAATCTAGGAGTAGGGATGTATTCCTCGTTGATGGGTACCTTTGAGTTTCCCTCTCCTATCGCTAAAATCAATGCTATTTCATCATCTAGGGAGTTTTCTCGAGATGGGTTCTTTCGAACTTGTTATTTTTCGGACCCCTAGACCTTGCCTTCACCTATGACCACATTAGTTGAAGGACAAGAGAATGGAATGGCATTTCCTATATCTGCAACTGAGCTTAGATATCAGTCTATCGCGAACTCTGCGGATGACCATTCTACTCCTTTTTCTGAAGAGGAGTTAGATGGCGATGTGGCCCCCGCTTGGAGCCTTGATTCTACCTCTACTTTGGACTTCTTAGATTCAGTTTTACCATCGGAAGAAGCAATTCTTGAAGCAATGATGGGTATAGATCGACCTTGGGAAGATTTACATCATCATTCATACTTTCTTCCTCCATTGCAGGAGGTAGAGTCTAGATTCTCCGAGCTCTGTTCTAGTGATGTTTGTACGGTGTCAAACCCTTTGGCTCTAGCACACGTTCGTGCCAAAGGTAATATGTCGGTGATTTCAAAAACAACGCCTATAAACATCTCTAGGGACCCTAACACAATCGAGAATCTCTTCATCGGAATTGAGTGTTCCCCTAAATAAATTCAAATTTACACCGACCTGTTTAAAGAATTTCGGGATGTATTTGCTTGATCTTATGAGGAAATGCCTGGCATTGACCCATATATAGTTCAACATGAGATCAAGATGTACGAAAACGCCAAACCTGTCCGTCAGAGGCTTCGGCCGGTCAACCCTAGGAAAGCAGCAACTATCAAAGTGGAAGTGGAGAAGCTGCTAAAGGCAAGTTTCATATACCCTGTTCCTCTTACTGATTGGGTTTCTAACCCAATCCGTGTAGATAAAAAGCAAGGAACAATCCAAGTATGCATTGATTTTAGGGACCTAAACAAGGCTTGTCCTAAGGACAATTACCCCACGCCATTTATTGATCAGATTATCGATGAGTGTGCGGGTAATGAGATTTTTCCTTCATGGATGGATTCTCTGGTTATAATCAAATTTCTATCTGCCCTGAAGACCAACATAAGACGACCTTCATATGTCCATGGGGTACCTTTGAATATAGAAAGATGCCTTTTGGTCTTAAAAACGCTGGAGCTACCTTTCAGCGGGCCATGTCTTATGCTTTCCACAACATTAAGCATATCATCGAAGCGTACTTAGATGATCTCGCTGCTCGTTCTCGGAAGAGAACAGATCACCCTAGCCACCTTCGAATGGTTTTCGAATGATGTCGTTTTTATAAAATCCGGTTGAATCCCAATAAGTGCGTTTTCGCGGTTACATCGGGTCAGTTGTTAGGGTTCATTGTGTCAAATGAATGGATTTGGGTAGATCCCTTCAAGGTTGAGGCAATATT
>APFE031376359.1:0-14224 GCA_000404065.3 Pinus taeda
TGTTTCTGGGCACCTGCAGTAAAATTTCCCAATTGCATTTCCAATGGCTTCTAGCGAAGAGAGATTCCAGAGATGCAAGGGTAGGTTTGGCAATCTCACCCAAACTGGTGCTGAGGTTATGACTGCTATTGAGGGATCGAATGATGGGTACCATGGCCTCAAGAATAGGCCTGATTTATCCCAAAACCAAGGGCCAGAATCTAGAATACATTGTCTGCTTTCACGGTTTTCAAAATCTACTATAAAGAAACCCCTAGCACAGGGGTAGATATTAATTGCATCAGGAATTAGAGGCTTCCATACCTCTGAGATCCAACTGTGGAGAGCTGACAGCTGTGGCCAAAAACCATTGAATCGGCATACTAGGGCACTTTCAGAGAACTTCAAAGCCTCATCGAGTGAAGCCTGGACCAGCTGGACAGTGGGAGCTGGGGATTCACTGACAATATGGGCAGGAGCTTGCCCCGAGGCAGACAGAGAGCCAGCAGCTATTTTCGCGAAGCTGGGAGCCATTTTTGCCGAAGAACCGGAAGTTGCCGAAGAACAGAAGTTTACTATGAAGGAAAATGTAGATAATAAGGATTAATGTAGTTTGGCTGATGTACTGTGCTCATGAAAATCCTGTAGATTAGTAATGAAATCTAAATTATGACTAAACTTCCCTTGTTGTTGCTGCAAAAATTCAGGATTAGAAATACAACAATTTATCAAATTTTCTTCTGAATTTTATTTAAGGCTCATGGCTTGGGCGATTATCAAAGCTGGTCGGGTAAATTTTGAATCATGTTCTTCTTCTTCAACCCAATGTGTATTCTCTGATCTTAAGAGAGATTGAGCAAGGGGATACAAATTAATGTGATTTATTTTAGTCCCATGAGTGATGGTCATGTTTCCGTACATACACCCTATGTAAGCATCTGTCGTGGCTAACCACAGTCTCCCTAAGATCAAAGGATGCCCTCCTAAGTTAGTTTTGGGTTGAAGAATGTAAACATCTGTAGGGTACTTCCATGAATCTAATGAGATGACAATGTCTTCTAGTACTCCCTTTGGCTTTACCTTAAACCTATCTGCTAGCTCTAACATGGTTGGAGTAGGCAATAAGTCAAAGGTTCCTATTCTAGATAAGGTCTCCATAGTCATCAAATTAATGGATGCACCCAAATAAATTAAAGTGTTTTTTATAGGATGTCCATTGATAAAGTTGCTAACCATAGGGATTCCAAGGTCTGCATATTTTTCAGTAACAAATCTAGTAGACATTAAACTTGCAAGCTTTCCACCTACTTGAATTGTAGAGAATTCTCTCTTTTGTCTTCCTGGTCTCTTGGTACATAGCTCCCTTACTATTTTGGTATAGATCAGGATATCTTTAATTGCTTGCAGCAACGAGATATTAATGCATACATTTCTCAGTTTAGACACAAGATCAAATTCAGGTTGTTTTAGTTTCATTTCCAACCTCTCTGGAAAAGGAGGTTGGATCATATGGGGTGAGGAAGGTTCTTGTGGCCTTGAAGTAGGTTGTTTTGTTGGTTCAGGTATGGTTTCAACTTCAAGAAATTTTAGTGTATCTTCCTCTACAATCTCTTCAGTTCTTCTAGGCTGGGTCACCACTTTTCCGGACCTAAGGTGGATTTCCTATAATGACACAAGGAATTCCTATAATAAAGGAACAAAAATTTCCTACAGTGACTATCGTGCAATATAGTAGGTAGGAAAAGTAGGATAAGTGACCAATCCAATGTTGTGAGAAGATTGGATGGTTTTATTATTAGGGTTAGACATTGGCTATGTGGGAAGTTGCATAGGACGAGGTTGATTTGGTGGGGTAGGAAACTGAAGTTGTTGCAGTTGATGTTGAATCATTTGTTGTTATGTGGGTTGTGGTGGATAAAAGTTTTGAGAAGGAAAATTCTAAGTGGTGGGGTAAGAAAATTTCCCTTGCTAAGGCTGCTGTGGAGGCCAAGGCTGTCAGGGCATTGGAATATTCCACGTATGATTTTGAGTATAAGGAACTTGATAATGTGACTGAACCATAGCTGCAACATGTGGTTGCCATGGTCTTTGAGGTGCCATTGCATAGAGTGCGTTGATAGCTCCTTGATCTGCTAGATATGCTACTTTAATTTTAGGAAGTGAAGGACACTGATAAGTGGAATGCTCTAGTTCACAGATTCAACATACCTCCATATTATCTGCAGGTCATTCGCTCAAGGCATGCTTCTTCCTACATTTCAAACATAACACGGTGATGAATTTCTCCAATTCCTCCTATTTTTCTTGTTTGTTATTAACCTGCAAAACATCCAATTGAGAAGATAATGTGCTAAGAATATCAATTTTAAAAGTTCCAAATAAATTACCCATTTCAGCTCTGGTTACTCCAGCTCTAGCAACTCACTTGACAAGACTAGAAGAAGTATCTCTTGTTCCTCCTCCAACTTCAAAATTTCCTCTTGAATATCGCCAACCTATTTCACATACCTCATCATAGCCCAACTTTGATGTGTCACCTCCTCCCATTAAGTTCAAAATCTCGAGAGATTCTGGTCTGGTTTCTTTGAGAAAAATTCTTCTTTTAGTATCCTTTCTTAGTTGATTCATTTTGGATCTCTACAAATTATACTAAAATCTCTCCACCAAGTCCTCAAGACTCTTCCCCTCCTTCTGAGTCATGCCAAAAATCTCTTCGGTGAGGTCCCTAGTCTTGCAATAATATTGATATTTACTTAAGAATACCTTTTTCATTTCCTCCCAAGTTGTAATGGAGTTTTAAGCCAACCCCATAAACCACCTGAGAGCTATATCCTTCAATGTTGCAGGAAACAACTTCAGCTTCTGAGCATTGGAAGAATAGTCATAGCTCCTGCATAACACATCAAACTCGAATAAAAAGGCATCAGGATCTTCACTAGAAACCCCATGAAAGTTAGGCAAGGCTGAAGGAGGAATATTGTTCATCTGAGTAGCTCCAATAACCTCCTTGATAGGGAATTCCAATGTGACCAGTTCTTCTTCCTTCTCATCGTATCCATCTGTGTGACCAATCCCCTCTTCATGTGCCATTCTGGACCAAAAGGAAGTGGGGTCTTTGTAAACTATAGATTCTGTGGAATCAATGGTTTGAAATTCTGGTTCTTGAATAGGATTGCGAAGGAATTCCTTTTCAGGCTGACCACTGAGCAAATATGTTGTTTTCCTTGTGAGAGGAGATTCAAAATGGGCAGTAACAGAAGATTTTCTTGCAGAAGTTTCTTCTTTAGAAGTAGGAATATGTTATGGTCTCTTTTCAGGACCACATACCTCCTATCCAAACTTTTCTTCCCTTGTTTCCTTATATCTTGCGGAGTTCTTTTTCCTTTCCAGTGTATTAGTAAATTAAGTGTTGCTCACACCACCACAAAACACATTTATAGATGTTGGACCCAATCATCTACTATGCAAACAAATTCAAAAGAAATTACTTACCAAACAATGAAGAAATGGCTTTCGTGAATTTCTGACCTCCTCCAGCACATAGGCTTTTCCCTTCATCTTACCAGTTCAACTCCCCCAGTCCAGAAAATTCCAAACAATTCATGTAATACAAAAACACTCCAGTATTATCCCTTTAGCACCTCCCCAGAAATGACACCAAAATGTTTAGTCAAATTATAGCCTTATAATTTGATTAACATAAATCATCCACCTAGGGTAGGTAAGCTTGTGAGGTGTTGCACAAAATATATGCAGGCTTAACACTGTGAGGTTGATTAATATAACTAGTCAATCATACAAAACTATTGAATCTTTCCTACATCAATCACTTAGTAGCAAAGGAAATAGAGTGGATCAAGCATCCGTCTACAACTCTTAATATTTTTGATGATTATTAGGAAAAGATACATATATCACCTTACAACAAACTTAAAAGTTTACTCAACATTACAAATCAAATCTTAATTAAATGAATTCCATACATTCACAGGAAACTAGTTCATTCCATGAATTGCTAATGATATATTAGAAATAGTGCATTAGCTATAAAAACAAATTATTATTACATAACAAAAATAAAATTCATAAACACTAAACTATGGGAGTTGTGGGAAAAGGGGGCCCTCCCTTACTCATAACCCCTTCAAATTAGAAGAGTTTACTCAACGTGATAGACATAACATATAATATTGTATTAATTTGCAAACAATACAATCAATTACAATATGATATACAGTCTTAGTTGAAACCAACCCAGCAACCCCCTATCATATAAAGTAGAACATAATTTATACATGTAAAAAATCCCATATATGGCTCAAAGTGAGAAAGACTACTAATCTAAGACACCAGCTAACATTCCTTTTACAAAATATATAATTTAGCCATACCAGGTCTAATCCATTATTTAAAGCATGGATTAGATGAAATTCGTTACATGGTTGTAGCTTTCCTCTAAACGGCCAACGAGAGAAGGTTTATGAATCTGGGCGATATCATTGGCAGATCTGAAACGGCCAATAGGACAAGATCCATATGTGATCAATTCCTCACAAAACCCATGTTCAAATTTGATGGAACATAGCTAACCACTGATGTTGCTACAGGAAATTTGGGTAGTTACAGGAAATCCACAACTGCAGGAATTCCAAAGTGTTTGCAGGAAATAGGATTACACAACTGTCTGCAGGAAATGCAAGCCTATTTTCGAATCAAAACACATTTGGAGAAGAAATCTAGATTAGTTGGCATGGTAATTAAATAAATAATAACTAAATGTAAGGAATACTTAAAGTCAAGGTAAAAGACGCTTTTTCATGTTAATTTACATACCTTCAACATACGACCCCATGTTGGCAAAAACCTAAGTATTATAACTGAAATAAGCATAATAGGGGTTAAAGATAGTTCAAAATGGGATAGGTAAAGTATGGAAAAGGGTGTCAAAATTGGGAAAAACCAACCCCCAATAAGCCCTCAAAGAAGAGATTGTCTCAAGTTTATTCTATCAAAATTCTTCAAAGAAATTGTTTGTATCTAAATTAACATTAAAGTGTGAAAAGTAACTTATGAGGTATATTAACATTTGAAACAACTAGTTTGGATTCCAAAGTCCTACCAATGGTTGAATTTGATTCACATCCCACTTAAGAAAGCCTTTGTCCTCATCCTCAATACTAGCATGATCTACACATCCATTTCTAAATTCTTTGATGGATTTATATGTTGAGGAATTTTTGACGTTCCTGAAGACCCATATGATTAAATATTGGGTGCACACTACTTTTTGTGTGTATAATGGATGAAGGAATGAAATATTTGACAAAATAATGGAGAATATCAACAAGATTATTACCAAGATGAAGGGTAAGTATCTTCTTATGGACTATTTGTTGAATCTATCCATAAAGTTGCAAAACATGAAGCAAAAAGAAATGACAGTACATAAATACTTTGAGGAACTGTATAGGTTGTTCATAAGATTTGAACAAAGAGATGGGGATGATTAGATTGTTTCTAGGTATATCATTGACATATGACAATTGCTAAAAAGAACTCGCCAGATATCATTTGAGAAATAAAAAGAATAGAAACATTTAATTTTTTTAAGGTTTGGTGGTTTGGTGGCATTGATCATTATTACAAATAGTTTTGTTTCTTGTTTCTAAAAACTTAGTTTTCATGTGATGGCCTCAAGGGGTTGCTGAAAAACTTAGTTTTCATGTGATGGCCCTAAGGGGTTGCTGGAAAACTTAGTTTTCATGTGATAGATGTAAGGGGTATGATCCATGAGTCAATAGATCCATTAGATACACCATAGACCATAGAAATGGTCATATCAACCTCAGGTGGTAGTACAGGGAAACACCTTGGAAGAGAGGAGTCTTTCAAAGTACTAGTACCAATACCAACAAAATGTTCAGGAGTACCACCCACTGAAGCAATGTTTATATAAGTAAGAAATTGAAATTTAATGGTGTAGAAAGACAGTTGGTCCACTATCAAAATTTTATCTTAGTGAGGAAAACATATAAGTCAAAAGACTAACGAGACAACGGATTTCACGGCAAAGATACAACTATGCCCCAACAATGTTACCAGTCAAGGTACAAGGGAAGAGCTTGAGCTAGATACTGTCATCAATCATGGAATTGGAAACACACCATTGATGGTATGTAGTCACATGTGTCATCGAGTCATCTCCCTTCTTGCCTTCACACATTGGAATGTCAGAAATAATTTTGTGTAAAATCAGAGGCCACAACAAGTTTTGGTTGATGGGGTCAATACTTAACTTGTACATATCTAGGATGTCAAGACTAGCCAAAAATGGTAGTGGAGTAGGCATCATGGAATCTAACGAGGGACAACTAGGGTGACCTAAAGGACCAGAAGGTCTAGCCATCAACCGGTTTCCGAAAGAGTACATGGGTGCAGTTGAATAATAATTCCCTTGTGGTGGAGGTGGATTGATCTAAAGTGGTGAGCCATATGCTATGCCCCCAACTTGAGGGAGGTTAGAAGTAAATTGGTTACCCCCATAATAGAGGTTTCCTCCAACAGGTATTGATGGTTGAGTTGGAAGGCCTCAAGGAGATGTAGTAGGCCTAGTATATGCGACATTATTGGCCACATAAGGTAGGTTAGGCATAGGACTACCACATTTTATGATAATGGGACTAGCATTAATAGGATAACCACCAACATGAATATAGTCAATCAAAGAAAGACCATGTTGTACCATGGATTGAGTGGGTGCAAGAATTCCTCGACTATCAAATAAGTACCATAAACATTACCACCACCTTGTTGTAAAGGTGGTATTGGACTTAGAAGTAGATTCCAACTGAAATGATTATTGAAGGTTAGTGAATTGTTCATACCAAAAGGAGTGTTAGTCAAAGGTCTAGGAGTCAAAATGAAAGAAGATTTGGTAGGAGGCACAAATTGCAACTCACCACCGACAATTGGTGTAGCTAAGGTTCCTAGATTAGACATATTTTGGACAATGGATAGGTAAAAAATGGTGTAGAAGCTAAAACATGTGGGGTATACTTAGTGGACGAAAAGTGTCCACAAAATACCATGACTCACTAGCAGTCATTGGGATATTTTGAGTGGAAATAAACGAATACACTGTAGGGAAAGGTGCTACCTAGATCAAAATAGGCTCAAGCGAATCTATTGGAGGAGAACTAAAAGGTGCTACTAGACCTTTAGTAAAATATTCTTTAGGCAGAATTGGCTCTAGGTCAGTGTGTAATGATTCAAAATTGGAAATTGAAGAATGGCTCCCCTGATTAAAAGGAGAATCTAATTCACTCATAAATTCCTCCACAGAAAGTGGAGGAAGGCCCTACAGTCATCAAGACTGATGACAAGGTCTAGTGGAAGCCATGGTGAGTGATATAGATTTTTACAAAAAATATATTAAGTGATTTTGTTATGTCATCTCATTAACTAAAAAAACACACTCCTAAAAAAGAAAAAAACTCTACGATATCAACAAGCAATCAAACTTTGTCTAATATTCACAACTAGCTAGAGATGAAACCCTATATTGAAGGAATAGAAGATAAAATTGGGAAAAACGAGATAGTTATAATTAGCCCTGAGCTTCACCTGAACCTCGGTAAGAAGGGGCCAAGTAATCTCCTGAAGACGAGCAACCTCCCAAGAAACCAAAGACAAAGTAGGTTCATCGATCTAGGTAATAGGGCAATCCACCCTAGTCACCTTATGTAAGTCCCTAAGAATATGGCCACTAAGTTCACCTCAAATCATAAACATCACTGGGGGGGACACGGTCGTAGGTAGTATGCTGTGTGGTAAGGATATCGACCAAAATGAAATTGAAGGAGGGATACCTTCTTTCACAGTCTCATGTTGTCTCGTGTTTAACTCTTGTGTTAGAGGAGTAGTCCCAGATGATGAGATTGCAGCTGGATTTTCTCTCTTTAATGATACTATTTTAGTTTTACATCCTTGGGGAGCTGACATACACATCCCAACCCAAGACCCTAACCTAAGATAATTTGTGTTTTTCTAAAAGAAATAGTTATTGATTTCTTTTATTAAGTTTCTTTTGAAGGAACTTTATTAGTGTCTTCGGAAGGGTATTGATGTATGAAGTTTGTGAGATCTGACTCAAACCATGGATAAAGAATTCCCTTAAATTAAATTTCGATGAAAATGAGTTTCTACAGAGAGAGAGTGCTAATGTATTTTCCAAAAGAAATAACCCTAATGGAGCTTCTAATATATCTCAGAAAATGCAAACAGTCACAACTTCAAATAAACAACTTATCATTAAACTGATCGAAACAAATCTAAATGACATAAAATAAATGTTTTCGTTTCTTTTCAAATAATGCAACTAAGGTATTTTTTTAAAAGAAAGTTTCCTGTAAATGGCTAAAAAGATCATATTTCAGACAAAATGGACCTCAAATCCAAAACAATGAAATCTACAAGTAGGGTGGAAAACATTGTTTTTAGGACATTAACATGGGTTTCTAGGTTGTACAATGTGTTAAATCCTCGGGTAATGCTCTATACAAAAAAGGAATCTCTGTTAACATGCACTGAAAGGAACTAGTAGGGTGTATTACTATGGATTTTCTCGCAAAAAAGAAATATCAAGGCCACAATAGAGACTCAGACCAGTAATTCAAGCATATAGACACATAGATTACATGAATTCAAAGGTGAAAAGATCAAATGGAAACACAAGTTTAGGATCTAGGAGGTAGAATCAAAACCATGGATCATAATGATCCCCAACAAAGTCGCTAATTTAACTATAGGGATTTCTGCTTGATTAAACAAATAAGAAAACCCTCTCAAGTTTCTTAGAACCTAAGGCAGAAAAAACAAGGGATCTACTCTTTGTAGTAGATCCCTTGATCCATTTGCCTTAGGTTTTGAGAAACTTGAGAGGGTTTTCTTATTTGTTTAACAGAGCTGAAATCCCTATAGCAGGGGTTGCTCCCACCTGTTCCAGAATTGAGAGTTCCTTAAAATGGATTAAAATGTGTCGAAATATGATTTTACTAACTCAACATTTGCTCAGGTTATTAACAAAGGTATCCATTGCAACTTGGTTTGGTTAGAAGCTCTACCAAAAATTGTTTTGAAGGCTTTTTAGAAGGTAATAAAATCCTTTTTAAAGAACCTCCTATGGAAAATTTTGTATATTTATATTCTAGTGCTTATGATAAATAGAGAAGGCATTCAAACCTTGAGAAATTTGTTAACTAAATCCCAGTCAAGCCTATTATTAAGGTTGGGGTTAGGGAGGTCGCTAGAGATATAAATAAATACCAATAACTTGAAAAAAAAGGTTTTCTTTACCTCATTTAAAGAAGAAACTAACTATGTTGACCTTATCTCTTCAGGCCCTTGGATTTATGTAACACATTTTTAGTTATGTCTATGTGCACTACAAACTCTTTAATGGAACATGATGTGTAACTCTACTGTCCATCCAGGTGGAGTTTCTAGGCCTACAAACATTACTCTAGATGCTTGAGGGCCATATTTTAGTATAGTAGATGTAATTTTATATCAATGAACCATATTTCATTTTAAGACTAGGCCCTCAAAGAATATATTATCTCAATTTTATTCTATCAAAATCCTTGAAAGAAATTGTTTGTATCTATATTAACATTAAAGTGTGAAAAGTAACTTGTGAGCTATATTAACCTTTGAAACAAATACTTTGGATTCCAAAGTCCTACCAATGGTTAAATTTAATTCACATTCCACTTAAGAAAACCTTTGCCCTCAACCTCAATCTTGGCATGATTTACACCTCCATTTTTTAATTCCTTGATGGATTTAGATGTTGAGGAATTTTTGAAGTTACTGAAGGTCCATATACTTAAAGATTGGGTACACACTAGTTTTGTATGTCTAATGGATGAAGGGATGAAATATTTGATAAAGTTATAGAGAAGCTCAACAAGATGATTACCAAGATGAAGGGTAAGTATCTTCCTGTGGACTATTAGTTGAATTTGTTTAGAAAGTTGCAAAACATCAAGAAAAGGAAATGACAGTACATAGATGCATTGAAGAAGTGTATAGGTTTTTCATAAGATATGAACATAGTGATGGGCCTGATTAGATTTTTGTTAGGCATATCAATGGAATTTTATGTTTGCTAAAATGAAATCACTCATATATCATTTTAGCAACAAAAATGATAGAAATAATTAATTTTATTAGGGTTTGATGGTTTGGTGTCGTTCATCTTTATTACCAATAGTTTTTTTTTAACTTTATTTTCTGAAAATTTAGTTTTCATGTGATGAACCTAAGGGGTGGCTGGAAAACTTAGTTTTCATGTGATGACTGTAACGGGTTGCTCCCACTTGTTCTCAAACTTGAGAGTGACTTAGAATGGATGAACATGGGTTGAAAGTTTATTTTACTAACTCAACATTTTCCCAGGTTATTCACAAAGGTATCCATTACAACCTAGTTTGGTAGGAATCTCTACCAAATGTGTTTTTGGAGGTTTATCAAAAGGTAATAAAACCATTTCTAAAGAAGCTCCTATGGAAAAAAAATTATATTTATATTCTAGTGCTTATGATAAACACACAAGGAATTGAAACCTTGAGAAACTTTTGAACTAAATCCTAGTTAAGTCCATTATTAAGATTTGGGTTGGGGAGGTCAGTGATAGATATAGATAAATACCAATAACTTGAAAGAAAATATTTTCTTTATTTCATTTAAAGAAGAAACTAACTATTTTGACAATATCTCTTGAGGCCTTTGGATTTATATAACACCTTAGTAGTTATGTCTATGTGAACTATAGACTCTTTAATTGAGCATGATATGTAACTCATTTGTCCATCTAGGTGGAGTTTCCAGGATTAGAAATGTTGTTCTAGATGTTTGAGGGCCATATTTCAATATAGTACATGCAATTTTATATCCATGAGCCAATTTGTATTTTTAAATCCGACCCCCCAAAGAAGAGATTATCTCAAGTTTATTCTATCAAAATGCTTCATAGAAATTGTATGTATTTAGATAAACATTAAAGTGTGAAAAGTAACTTGTCAGGTATATTAACCTTTGAAAAAACTACTTGGATTCAAAAATCCTATCTTAATTTGTTTAACATCCCACTTAAGAAAATATTTGTCCTCAACCTCCATCCTGGCATGCTGTACACCTCCATTTTTGAGTTTTTAGATGGATTTAGATGTTGAGGACTTTTTGAAGTTCCTAAAGGTCCATATGTTTAGAGATTGGGTACACACTATTTTTGGTATGTCCGATGATGAAGGAATGTAATATTTGATAAAATAATAGAGAATCGCAACAAGATGATTACCAAGGTGAAGGGTAAGTACCTGTTGTAGAATATTTGTGATACCAAATTTCCTTGTTGCCCAAACAATTTGAAATACCCTTGTTGCCATAGATTTTAGATCTTTTGATGCAATATTTGATAGAATAATAGATAAGATAAACAAGATGATTACCAAGATGAAGGGTAAGTACCTGCATGTTGACTATTTGTGATGCCAAATACCCTTGCTGACGAAACAAATGCCAGATACCCCTTCTGCCCAAAAATGCTAAATAACCTCGCTACCATAGGAATTAGCCCTTGTGATGCAATATTTGATAAAATAATAGAGAAGAACAATAATATGATTACTAAGATGAAGGGTAAGTTCCTTCTTTTGGACTATTTGTGATTCCAAATACCCTTTCTGCCCAAACACATGCCAAAAACTCTTTGCTTCCACAAAATTAGCCCTTTAGAAACCCTTATATATAAAAATAGATGAATGTTTCCTCATTGATTGCATCAGGAAGTAACCTGTTTTCCTAACATAGCATACCTAGCTCATTCCTCTTCTTTATGGTCGAGAGAGTCCCTTTCCCTCAACAGAATCATCAATATCATTTTCATCCCAACAAATACAACCGCCCCCTCATACCTAAATAGGAAGTGGCTCTCAAACTTTAAATCAAAGAATTCGAGAAAGTAATAGATAAAACCCCTCAAACAGGGGATCAATGCTTAGCTCTAAACCATTTGCACAAAGGTTTTCTATGCTCTCTCCCAATAGAATAGAGGTGAAGGGCGAGTTATGGACTTGTCATGTGATCAATACAGATTTACTTACACAACAATTCTCCCAATGAATTAAGATGAAAATTTCATTATAAATATAATAAAAGACTCAAGGTTGGACTACCTATCATGAGATTTATTCATAACACACTTTCTTGAGACCGAGAGAGAGAGAGAGAGACAGAGAGAGACAGAGAGACAGAGACAGAGACAGAGCCATAACACTATTCACACATGAATACTCCTCAACATATGCATGCACCGAGATTGGTTACCCATGAGGTTAGACAATGCATTAGCATAGCAATCTAAAGAAGGCAATTACTAATACCCCTTTCACAGTTCAATGTTACCACCAACCCAGATTTACAACTTACCCCATGTAGTAATCCCCAAACTTACAACGTTGGACGGAAATAGCTCCAATGTCTTCTGGTAATTCTCTACATCTTAAGAGAAATTTACTACAAAACCTAGGGGGGTAGTTGGTTCAAGTACCATCCAAGTATGAAAGCATCCTTGCGCTGTAGTCTAGCCTATTATCCCCACCTAGAAATGGATGACATTTCCATCCAGCCATCCTACAAAAATACAGAGTATCTTGGTCAACTCAGGAAATTTTTAGAAGAATGTAATTCTTTCTCAAATAATGAAATTATCATTGGCCAACCTTCATAAATCAATCTCCATGCAAGGATCCACCCTATGGTTTCTGCAACAAAGTAAAAAAAATAGCTTTTGTCATGTGGAGATCTTGAGAAAGCAGGGGGATTTGGAAGTTTGGATCAATACGAGATGTACCTGATTGAATATGTTCTCTCTAATAAACCAATCAATCATTTAACCAAGAATTTCTCTTTCTCTCCATAAATTCGATAACATGGGCATAATAAGTCACTTTTGGCTATAGAAGGAAATGACTCTACTCGAACCACTGATCATATCGCAAGAAACTCAGTTATCTAGGGAAGCTCCAACTGGCAAGGGTTCATCGAGCACGTTAGTTAGGTAAACTCCAAATGTCAAGGGACTGCATCAAATTTTCTAGGTAAAATCCAAATGGAAAGGTTTAGGGTCCATCAAACGAAATTTCAACCTTTCACACCCTTTACTATTGTTGGTGACATGCAGGATGTGTTGTTCCTGACATCCTCCCAACACTACCATGTTTTTTGCCTCCCGCTTGGCCAGAAAAACATATAAAAAAATACTTAAATAATAATATATATATATTATATTTATGATATCATAAAAACCCTTTAGGTCCCCATTATAACCCTAATATATCATTTTGTAATTTTTTCACTTTTAACGCCCCAATATGAACACACATGATATAATATTGGTTTTTTAGTGAAGCCCTTGTGGACAAGTATCCCTTAAAGAAGTATTAATTTCCATGGTATCAGGTTCAAAATTTTGGTGATATTAAGGAATTAAGGGAGTAATATTCACCTTAGGCTCCATGGGTTGATTAGAACATTTAAGGTTTTCTCATGCAAAGAGATAAAATGAAGATGAGATGAATGGATTGTTGATTTTCAGACTTCCCAACTTCAACAATAGCACCAAAGGCAACCTTCTTAGACAATGAAAAATGGGGAGGACAAGGGATAAAGGAATAATAGAGACCCCCTTATGATTGGAGGTATCTCATGATTAATACAAGTTGGGAGAGCACAATTAACCAAGGATTCATATTCAAATTGTTTCAAGAAGACTTGAACCAAGCACTAAAACTTCTCTTTGAAGAAATACCAATCCATATCTTTTTCAGGAAAATCATAACACATGTGAAAATATCTATTAGAAAAATCCTTTATTGATTCATCAAACTTCATTCTAAGTTGACTAATTATTTTATAAACATCTTATTAATCATACTTGTCAAAGGATTTATGAAACTCCTTGAAGAGTTGTTCAAATGAATGGACAAAAGAAGATGGTAAGGTATGACACCATAATTTAACTCGAACATCAAGAGTGAGGGTGAGTAATTTACAATCAACATCTTCACAATTGATTTCATTAGATCATAAAACTTGAGAAATAAGATGTGTGTTTGGCTACAGATATTTCACCCTTGACATCAAATATTAATTGAGACAAGTTGTAAAAAATTTCCATGGGGAT
>APFE031376363.1:0-39566 GCA_000404065.3 Pinus taeda
ATCACATTCATGTATATAATAGATAGCTGCCTAATGGAATAAATGAATCAGCTTTTCTGGAGTTATTCCTGGCCTGACACAATCTTTCCCTTTTTTACGCTTTGTACAAAATATTTATCACACAACCTAACAGGTCTCTAAAACCTGTTGAAATATTAATTCCAAAACAACGTTTTTGTTTCAGAACCCGCCTTTTAAACAGCGATGCCAAAACCACCATGGTTTCCCCACTCCGCCTTTTGCCGATTGTGGTTTTTCCTCCGAGGGCTCCGATCACATTCGTTGATAGTCACAGACACGTGGCTACAACATTGTTTCAAAACCACCATTTCCCACATAATGTTCGTGCGATTTTGACCTCCGGTGGATTGCAGTCAACCTTCAGATTAAATCAACGGTCGTGTACAAGCCTGCAGCATAAGGATTTAAGGTGAAGTGAAAGTTTTGTTGACCGCCATTTTTGTCCCTAAAGCAATTCAATGAAATTAATATGAAATGTTCTGTTTGATAAATGTTTTAATTTTAGTGTTTTTTTTATTTCACAGGTGTAATTTTTTTTGGTAGATGTAAAACAAAAGGTCAACCCCTTTTTTGTATTGTATTGCAATGTAAAAACTCGCTACAGCAGTGCGAAAGGAAAAAAAAATGCACAGCAATTCGAATGTATAATTTTTGTTGGTTGTTCATTGAAAAAATGTAATGAAAAACTTGCCACAGCAAATTGTAAGAACACCCAACAGCTTGGGGAAAACTTTTGTGTAGTTGTTCATTGAAGAAGAGATGCGTAGCAGTGTGAGGGGAATGTTTTTTTGTTGTTCAGTGAAATGAAATGTTTTTATGCACAGCAGTGCAGTGAATGTAATGTTTTTTTTGGGCATATGAAATGTATCGCAACAGCGAGTGAATGATATGTTTTTTTACAAAGAAATGCGTTAATCTTTTTGAAAAACAGAGTATTGCTCTTTGTTGCAGAGACAGTAAATTTCTCTTTGGAACTGGTGTAATCCCTCTGTTGGAGGAAGAAGAAGATCTTATTTTGTAACAACAGTATTTTTAATGAATACAAGTGTTCTCTGTGCATGTGTAAATCTCTGTCTTCAGCAAACAAATTTTTGATCCTGTGGCAAAAACAGAGCATTTTCATTGTTCAGAGTTTTGTTTGAAATTACCAAAAATTTCCAACATGGTATCAGAGTTGTCCAGGCTCTTTAAAGGTGTCAAAGAAGCTGAAGGAATGATTTCTTGCTGCAACAGCTTCTCCAGCAGAGTGAAGACTCAGTCAAGACAAATTGAAAGTATTTCTCAATCCTTTTTTTGTGTTGTTGTTGAAGACAGTCAATTATTTTTAAATACACAGTCAAGTGTTTTGGTGCATAGTTTAGAGAGCAAGAATGGCAGGCTCCAACACGAGCACTAACATGGGTATTTGTAATACCCAGCTCCCACTATTTAATGGGAAAAACTATGACTATTGGGCAATAACCATGAAAGATTTGCTTGCCTCACAAGACTTATGGGATTTTTTTGAGGATGGTTTTGAAAAACGACCAGATGAAAATGAGTATAACAATTTAACTCAGGCAGAGAAAGATTTGTTGAAGAGCTATAAGAAGAAGGATTCTAAAGCCCTCCTCTTCTTATATCAAACAGTGCATGAGAATGTGTTTCCAAGGATAGCAGTAGCCAAGACATCCAAAGAAGCATGGCAAACTCTCAAAGTAGCCTATCAAGGCATGGGGAAAGTGAAAATAGCAAAACTACAGTTGCTGAGGAGAGATATTGAGAATCTATGCATGAAGGAGTCAGATAATATTGACTCATTCTTCACACAAGTGATTGGTCTGGTCACACAGATAAGGTCTCATGGAGAGATTCTTGAAGAAAGGAGGATTGTGGAGAAACTATTGAGGGTCCTACCCTCAAAGTTCGATGTGATTGTCACCACCATAGAAGAGACAAAGGATCTCACAAATTTCTCAGTTGATGAAATACATGCATCATTGATAACACATGATCAGAGATTGAGTAGAAATGAAAACTCATCTCTGGAGCATGCCTTTAAGACCCATATGTATTTTGGAAGAGGAAGAGGTCAAGGCAAATGAAACAAGAGAGGAAGAGGCAGAAGACAAAATAGAAGTGGAAGAAATAGTCCAGCAAACGCTCAAGGAAGAGGCAGCAATCCAAATCAGAACTAAGGCCAAGGTAGGAGCCAACAAAGTGAACAACATCATGCTCAAGGACAAACGTATGAAAAATCCAATGTCCAATGTTATTATTGTAAAAAATATGGGCATTATGCAAATGAGTGTAGGAAGAAGCAGCATGATATGAATAATAGATCTAGTGCAAATTTCACTAGAGAAAATACCAGCCAAGATAATTTGTTGTTAGCTTGTAATATGGCTGAAACAAAGAGTGATGATATATGGTTTCTAGACTCCGGTTGCAGTAACCATATGACAAGAAACATAGCCTTGTTTTCTAAGCTAGATCAGAGTGTGAAGTCACAAGTCATACTTGGGACTGATAGTAAAGTTTATGTTATGGGAAAAGGTGAAGTAAATATCTTAACAAAGAAAGGTGAAAAGAAAACCATGGCAGATGTTTATTATGTTCCTGGAATGAAATGTAACCTCTTAATTATTGGACAACTTGTTCAAAAGGGGTACAATGTTTTCTTTGAGAATGATGTATGCACCATCATGGATAGAAAACCCAAAAAAAGATGTATTGTTGAAGTGAAAACGACAAGGAACAGGATGTTCCCTCTCAGGATAAAAGTTGATTTAAAAGATGGGGTAGAAATTGCAGCAATTACATAGGAGGCTTTCCAAAGTGAACCAAAGGATGAAAATTGGTTGTGGCACTTGAGATTTGGACATCTCAACTTTGGAGGTCGTAACTTGTTGAGTAGAAAAGGAATGGTAAGAGGACCACTATTGATAGAGAAACCAAATAGCCTTTGTGAAGGTTGTATCTTGGGAAAACAACACAGAGACAGTTTTCCATCAGGGAAAAGCATAAGGGCAAAAGCACCTTTAGAGATTGTCCACTCAAATTTATGTGGACTGATGCAAACTCCATCACTTGTAGGCAGCCTCTATATTCTAACGTTTATCGATGATTTTACCAGAAATACTTGGGTTTATTTCCTGAAGAACAAAAGTGAAGTGTTTGAAAAATTTTGCAATTTCAAAGCACTTGTAGAAAACCAAAGTGGGCTGCATATCAAAGTTTTAAGAACTGATAGAGGAGATGAGTATATCTCCAAAGAATTTCTATGTTTTTGTAGAGAAAATGGAATTCATAAGCAATTTACCACAAGGTACACTCCACAACAAAAAGGTGTTGCTGAAAAGAAGAACAGGACAATCATGAATATGGTGAGAAGCATGTTAAAGGCAAAGCATTTGCCAAATGATTATTGGGCAGAAGCTGTACACTGTGCAGCGTATATTTTGAACAGGTGTCCTACAAAAGCAGTCATGAATAGAGTGCCGGAAGAAGCATGGAGTGGGAGAAAGCAAGAAGTCACCCACATGAAAGTTTTTGAATGTGTGGCTTATGCACACGTTCCAGATCAGCTAAAGAAGAAGTTGGACAGCAAAGGGGAGAAATGTATTTTCATTGGATACAGTGAGGAATCCAAAGCTTACAGGTTGTATAACCCATCCACCAAGAAGTTTTTTGTGAGTAGAGATGTTGAGTTCATTGAAGAGGAAGCTTGGGATGGAAGCATAGAGAAAATAGTGAGTGTTAAAAATTCTTTATCACATGATGAAGATGATGAGGAGATGGCTGAAATACATCCCCAAATAACAACGCCAACACAAGGGCAGCAAGAGACACCCTTGAGGAGAAATGAAAGTGCTTCTTCAAGAACATCACAAGGAGGAAATTCAAGTGCTTTTTCAAACACTTGTACACCAAATGAAAGAGGTAAGAAGTTCAGAAATTTAAGTGACATTTATGAACAAGAGGCAAGAGATGAAGGTATGAATTCTTTGTTCGCTTTATATTGTCATGTTGATGACCCTATTCATTTCGAATATGCAATTAAGGATAAGAAATGGATAGAAGTTATGGATGAGGAGATCAATGCCATAGAAAGAAACAAGACATGGGATTTGGTTGAACTACCAAAAGAAAAAGAAGTCATTGGAGTTAAATGGATATATAAGACCAAGAGTAATGTTGAAGTCAAAATAGAAAGACACAAGGCAAGACTTGTTGTCAAAGGATATAAGCAGCGGTATGGAAGAGACTATGAGGAAACTTTCACACCGGTTGCTAGAATGGAAACCGTGATAGCAGTGCTATCCATAGCAGCATAAAACAAGTGGAAAGTTTACCAAATGGACATGAAGTCAGCATTCCTAAATGGAGTGTTAATGGAAGAGGTTTACATTGAACAACCTCCAGGGTATGAAAAGAAAGGCCAAGAGCACAAAGTGTGCAGATTGAAGAAAGCTCCTTATGGGCTGAAGCAAGCACAAGAGCATGGTACAATAGGGTAGACTCTTATCTACTGGAAAAAGGATTTGAAAAGTTTGAGGGAGAACCCACCCTCTACATCAAAGAAAAAGATGGTAAAATTCTAATTGTTGTGTTATATGTTGATGCTGTTATTTTCACAGGTACTGATGATTATCTTACTGAAAATTTCAAAACAGTCATGAAAGAAGAATTTGAAATGACTGACATTGGTTTGCTGAGATACTTCTTAGGAATAGAAGTAGAACAAAATGAGAATGGGATTTTTATCTCACAAGAGAAATATGCAAATGAAGTGTTGGAAAGATTTAATATGCAGGAGTGCAAAGCAGCAATCACTCCCACAGTGATGGGATTAAAACTCAGCAAAGAGGACAGCAGCAAGGATTTTGATCCGAGTTTGTACAAGAGCATAGTTGGAAGCCTCATGTATTTAACTGCAACTAGGCCAGATATAATGCATGATGTTAGTTTAATTTCCAGATTCATGGAGAGGCCAAAAGAAGCACATTGGCAGGCATAAAAAAGGATTCTGAGGTATGTTAAAGGTACTAAAAGGCTTGGCATTTTATATACTACTTTAGAATGTTCTGATTTAATTGGATACATTCATAGTGATTGGGCTGGAAGTGTAGATGATCAAAAAAGCACATCCGGTTATGTCTTTCACATGGGTTCAGGAGCTATTTCATGGGCTTCTAAAAAACAGCCTATTGTAGCGTTGTCTACAGCAAAGGCAGAATATGTAGCAGCTACAGCAGCAGCATGTCAAGCAGTTTGAATGAGAATAACGTTAAGGAGTTTATGCCAAGAACAAACAAAAGGAACTGTGATTTTTTGTGACAAATTCTCAGCTATTGCGTTATCCAAGAATTTTGTGTTTTATAAGAGAATGAAACACATTGAGACAAGGTTTCATTACATCAGGGAATTCGTGAACAATGGAGAAATTATTTTAAAACATTGCAGGACTCAGGAGCAGTTTGCGAACATTCTGACCAAACCATTGGAACAAAAAAGTTTTGAGTTTTTGAGCAAATGTCTCGGTATGACTCATAACCCAGCAGTTGAAATTAAAGGAGAGTGTTGAAATATTAATTCCAACTGTCGTGCAACAACTGCAAACAACATTTTTTTTCCGAAACCCACCTTTTAAACAGTGATGCCAAAACCGCCATGGTTTCCCCGCTCTGCCTTTTGCCGATTGTGGTTTTTCCTCAGAGGGCTTCGATCACATTCACTGATCGACATGTGGCCACAACATTGTTTCAAAACCACCATTTCCGCGGAACATAATGTTTGTGTGATTTTGACCTCCGGGGGATTGCAGTCAACCGTCGAATTAAATCAACGGTCATGTACAAGCCTGCAACATAAGGATTTAACGTGAAGTGAAAGTTTCGTTGACCGCCGTTTTTGTCCGTAAAGAAACTAAATGAAATTAATATGAAATGTCCTGTGGTCAGTAAATGTTGGTAAATGTTTTAATTTTAATCTTTTTTTTTATTTCGCAGGTGTAATTTTTTTTGGTAGATGTAAAACAAAAGGTCAACCCCTTTTTTGTATTGTATTGCAATGTAAAAACTCACTGCAGCAGCGTGAAAGGAAAAAAAAAAACACACAGCAGTGCGAATGTATAATTTTTGTTAGTTGTTCATTGAAAAATGTAATGAAAAACGTGTCACAGCAAATTGTAAGAACATGCAACAGCTTGGGGAAAAATTTTGTGTAGTTGTTCATTGAAGAAGAGATGCGCTGCAGCGTGAGGGGAATGTTTTTTTGTTGTTCATTGAAATGAAATGTTTTTATGCACAGTAGTGCAGTGAATGTAATGTTTTTTTTTGGCATATGAAATGTAACGCAACAATGAGTGAATGATATGTTTTTTTACACAGCAGTGCATTAATATTTTTGAAAAACAGAGTATTGCTCTCTGTTGCAGAGACAAAGTAAATTTCTCTTTGGAACTGGTGTAATCCCTCAGTTGGAGGAAGAAGAAGATCTTATTTTGTAACAGCAGAATTTTTAATGAATACAAGTGTTCTCTGTGCATGTGTAAATCTCTATATTTAGCAAACAAATTTTTGATCCTGTAGCAAAAACAGATCATTTTCTCTGTTCAGAGTTTTGTACATGTATCTAAAGAATAAAACCCTAATGAAAAAGGAATTTTAACACAATACCTTGCACTCTAACTATCATAACTGGACTCAAAATGCAAAATGCTGAAACTCTAAAAAAAATAAAGCTTAATTTATTTTATTTACCCTTGTGGTCCTTATGGTGTCTATTATCTCAGAGACTCTCAGAAAACTCTTTCTCGAGCGATTTACCACTAAATATCAAACCAAAGCCACACCAATATATTGAAGCTGAATATAATATAGGAACAAACACCATTATCAACTTCTCCACGGTGCTCAACTTCTTCATTTTGAAGAAGAAAGCCACTGAGTTTTCCAGGATTGGTCAGAAAACTTGACCAACTATGCATAATCCTTCTACAACGTCTTCGATAAGTTGTTTTTCTTTGAATTCCATGTGAATTTTGCAGAGGTCGAAGAATGCCTCAAGGCACTTGTCTTCACACCGTGATACATCCATTTATTTCCTCAACGTCAGAGAGAGCCTTCCTCCATTTTTTAAGGTCGTCTGAGTCATATCGTGGAATCTTGCACAGGGCTTGACTATAGACTCCCTTTCCATCCTCCACCCATCGTAGTTCTACAAGCTTTGCATTTTCTTCCTAGTGCGATGACCAGCGAAAATATAACCTCAGATGTCCCTCACTCTGCGATTGGAACTGCTCTTCCATTATTTGTAGGTCACACAGCAATTCTTAGTCACAAAATTTACTGACAGCAACAGACCACTGCTCCTACTGCGGTTGTTGTTGTAATCCCCATACACTCTACAGCATCAGATCTCCGTCAGATCTCCCAAAGCATGGCTTAAAACTATAATAGCTTGCACAAAACCATAAAACTTGCAGAGGCATAGATCATAGCAATGGCAGATAAATACCCCGTTCCAAACATTTTTAGCCAGCAAAACACTTTGGGAGAACACGTACATTAAAGAGGGTATGCAGCATCAAATTTGTTGAACAATATCCTAAAATAAAAACTCCACAAAATTCTGTATCAAAATCTCCATATATGTTGATGCTCTCGTAGATCTCCTGGTTGCGAGAAATACTTGTTAGCATCTCCATCGCCAGGATTTTCAATTGGCATTCCGACCCTTTGGCATTTTTGCATTTTATTTATTTATCAAAGGTAGAGGCTATGCGATGACCCTAAGTTCTATTTTCTTAATATCCCACACACCTCAACCTCGAGGCTGAAGAAAAATGTCAGTATCCGTTGACTACAATCATCCAATTGCCCATCCTTGAAGTTACAGATAAAGAGAAAGGAATTCCTTATTGGCTGACTACAATTGTAACACATAGGGACATCGTAGAAGTATTTACAAAGACATACAGATCTGACAAATCCCTCAACAACATTTTATTCATAAAAGAAAATTGAAGAGATTACACTCTCCTACCCTATTCTATTAATTTTACATTCTATTTATTTAGAGAGAATCTTCTATTATGACTGTCACATCTTCCTATCCCTCCTTTGATGGAGTGAGGCCATTAGAAAAATAGAAGAGAGTAGAAAAAGATTGAACACACAACACAAATCACACCATTATATTTTATCGATCTCAAGAGTTACATATTTATAGTATCTAAATCACTAACAACTACAAGTCTAGATAGTTATTACAACTCACACAAATGAAACTGACTACTTTCACAATGACAACTCACACATTACATGGAAGCACTACTTCCAACATGCTCATCATACCATGTTAGTTTGGTTAACTGTACACCTAGTTGGTTATCACTAGTTCTCACGAGAACCTTTGTAGGGAGACTTTTAAAAACTTGAGTTTAGTTTGTTTAATCTATAGAATTTTTTTGAGTGTGTTGAATCCATTTATACATTCAAAAAAGTATTTTAAACAACACAAGGCCATTTTGTAGTTAAGTTAGACTAAGGTATATATTGTGCAATGATCATTTGTTTATGAAATTTCTATGACCAGTTCTGGGACATAATTCACTTGTTCTATTATGGACGAGAGGAATAATGGACCAAATACTAGTAGTTTTTGAGTGTCACATTTTGGAAAGTTTTTCGGTTTATTTTTGGATGTAATTTGTATCCGGAAGGATTCATTGAAATCAAAAGTTTGAGAGGTGAAATTTTCACAATCAAAGTGTCTCAGGGGGTGTTGAATCCATATATGTAGTAAAAAAACTAGTTTAAACAACATAAATCAAGACTTGGTTATAAAGCTTTTCACCCATTCAAGAATTCCACCGAAAAATCCAAAGTCACACTTAAAATCTATTCCATATAAATATGTTATTATATTTATACTTTGCTCATTATTTTTCCATCTTAATATTTTTTTTAACATAAACTTTTTTTTTGTAAGCTTGGTAGGTCATCTTCATTCATTCATTTTCAAAAGTAGGTTACATCCATGAAAGACATTCAATGGCCTCAACCTTCCCATTGCGAAACTAGGTTTGTTGGCCACTGAAACGCATTATAAGCCATCCAAAATCTTAATAGCTTTAGTCTGTCAAAGAAGGCCTTATAGGACTGAATGCCTAAAAACCAATGTTCATCTATATAGCTGTAATATATGATACCATCTGATATATACATACAAAATTTCAACAACAAAAAATCCATAATAGAACTAAAAAATAATCATCACCAGAGGACTTCATAGGGGCAGGGTACTTATCACTCGATCCAGGTAATTCAGACTTGGGGAGGCATGGGATGTGTTTTTTTATACAGCCAAGGTGAACATTCTGGTACTTGATTTGGAATTGAGTAAGCTACAATTTCTTCTGGATTTCCTGAAGTCCTCAGTCGCTTTTTCCAAAGTCAACTGACGATGACATGATGGATTTATCCATGAGACTCTTCATAAGACAATAGAGGGGCATTGTTTGTTTGTACTGTGTGGTGCGCCCACAAGTATGACTAGGATCTGGAGCAAGAACTCACCAATCCTCCACCTGCACTTCATATTTTTCTCGCTAATTGAGGTCAACTTCCCATGATGATATCAATTGTTTCACCTGAGCTGGAGTTCCAATATTATAAGCATGAACCTATTCCTGTATAATTTGGTCATCTGACCTGTGCCCACTTCTCTTTGGTGGTAGAACTTGTGGGGAACCCCTGTTATAATTTTTACCAGTCTTCCAGCCTCTGCCCCATTATCATTCGAGCTAGTACCAGGGGAAGGGTGGGCCACTTGTTTACCTTCAAATTACACAAATTGTAGACAAGCCAACAAATAGGGTAGTTCGAGAAGAAATACCATTATTTGAACATGCACCCATAGTGTAAACACGGATTATAAGGACCTGATGTAGAAACATTAAAGAGGAGCATGAAACAAATTTATTTTTGGAATAGCCTAATAGAAAGGTAGAAAATCAACCAGGGTGGCCTCCACCCCATGCTCAAGAATGCTGAAATACAAAGATATATGAAGTGGTTGTTGAAAATTCCTATAGTATATATCATAGACCATCTCCGCAAGCCAAAAACCTTTACTGGCCACCTCATATACATAGTAAATCAAATATATAATGTGTACTTTCAATGTTATGCTCACGATGAACAAAACATGGGAATATCCTTTACTATTGTCTATGCAGTCCTTCACTATGCAATAATTAACCCAGAATGGAAAATACATGCCAATTCTAGACAATAGAATGCCAAAGAAAATTAACACCCATTTCCATTACCTCCAACATTCCAATTACAGAGCTTGTTATTGTCATTGCAGTGGACAGTATTTTGAGCATGCCACGGTCCTCAAGGAAAGGGAAAAGAGAATAAAACATACCCATCTGTGAACGACAACAACTAGGAGGGATTGGACCTAATATGAACACAGCACCGCCAAACCGCTCAAACCAGCATAAATGAGAGAGTCAAACGTCTACCACTTTTCCTTAGAACCCATCACCAAGGAAGGAAAAATGTAGGCAGGAGGAGAGCCACCTATTCCACTTGTAATTTATGAGTTCCGCAGTTCCTCATTTCAACATTTAACATTCCCCCATTTTCTACCATCCCACTAGCATGTTCACACACGCGATGCTTGGGAGGTGGCCGCCCTTCAGCCTTGCAAGGGTTGTATCAATCATTTCTCAAATCCCAAGAAGGATTATGCACTGTATCACAACCAGGTTGGGGACCTTTATGGCCATCCTCCTCCAGATCTTGGTTTTGGCAAACATCCTTAGCCAAGATTTTAAGAATGGGATCCATTTCCTCTCTATACTGATTGTTCATCCATTGGTCATCAAGGGCCAAACCCATGTGCATACATCCCCAACTGACCAAAATGTTGGTTGCTTTCTGACCAGTTATTAGAACATGCAATGGGATAATGTATTCAAAGTAGGGGGTGATTTTTCTAATCTCCTGGATCAAGCGTTTTGTCTGCCAACTCTCACTGAGCTTCTCCCATTTTGTACCATGACTCAATTTCTTAATAATCACTAAGATAGAATCTCCTTCAACCACCAACTTTCAGAACCCTTCTCGTCATGCAATGACAAGGTCATGTTTTACATCATTGAACTCAGCCTCATTATTAATGGAAAAGCCACAATCAACTTCATAAAAGTGAAGAATCTGGTTATAAGAATCTTTAAATAGGCCTCCATGGTAGCATCTCCCAGATTCCCTTTAGAGGCCCCATCAAAATTTAGCTTAAGAAAACTGACAGGGGGAGGAGAGAACTGGGAGGGAGAGCTTCTGGGGGAAACCATGGTTTCCAAGATGTCGGAGCGACCATTTGTAGGGAGACATTAAGAGTAGATAAGATCTTGGATTCTTAATTTTTATTTTTTTAAGGTTGGTAGGACTACATCTTCAACATGTCCAATATATCATCCCGATTGGGGTGGGGAATTGAACTACTGACTTCACATCAAGTATTTTCTTAATACAACACCCTATCACCATCTATTTAAAACCCCATGGACTAACATAAACTTGTAATTAAACCAATCACTAAAAATAAATTTAACATTAAAATAACCATATTATTAAAAATAATTAAAAAACACAAATAATTATCCCGATAGGGGTGTGAGTTGGCGGATAAAGCCATTAAGGTTGTCATCATGAAAATGGCACCAAGTAATGGTGCCACCACCTCCTACATGCTTGAATCATAGGTCGCAGTGGTCGTCGACATGTTTAAGGCAAGAGGGATGAGGGAAGGTGGCAATTGCATGTAACCAAGTTTACTGAACGCAAAGAAGGATAACAGCTCGGAGGTTGTAAGAGAAGAGGTGATGATGACAAAAGTGGAGACAAGGCTTTAGGAAGGTAGGGTGACCCAACAACTCCAACCGCTAGTTACCGGGTATGTTAACTAGTTCTACCTATACTCCATTATGATTCCCTATGTCTGGTTTGCTAATTGGGGTTTGCATAAGGGCACAAAGTTTTTGGGTGAGAGAAATTTGGGTGGGGTGATTAGCTTGGTGTCGAAAGTCTACAGGAATAATCCCAATTCCATTGGTTTTGCATGGGTGTCACTCCATTTCGGCATTCTACTCTCTCGCATGGGTCTTATTGGGTTGGGTCAGGAGGGAGTATGCCCGAGTGAACTCCAGTTTCTTACCTACTTGGCAAACCCATGGGTCACGAGTAGGGAGTTTGTACATTTTTATATGTTAATACAATTCTGATTCTCGAAACACTCTAAGAATATTGGGGAAAATTGGAAGACCTTGGTCTTGAGGGCAGGTGCCAAGCCCCTGAGTGGAGTTAGTAGCAGGGAGGTTATTGCAGGATGAGGGTTTCTAAAATTGGGGAATTGGTAAGAATGGAACAGTGGCCAGAAACAACCTTGGTTGGCTAAAGGGAAGGGGGGTGGCTAGCAAAATTTGGGTTCACAGTTCAGATGTCGGGCTACCAATATGGCCAGAGTAAATTCAAGCTAAAGCTAAGTCAGGGGGAATGGAGACAGGGCCATTCAGTGAGGCGCAAAGGAGATGAGGGGCATGGTTCCTGTTGGCTTGTCTTCTAGGCTACAGGCTCTGTAGGTGGCCATGCATGTCAGTCCAAGATGGTGGTCAAAGATTTTGTAAGGTAGGGGTCATGCAAGGGCATCCTAGGAGTCATGGGTGGGGTCTCCTTATGCTCAAGGGTTATGCAAATGAATCATGGGTGGAATATTTGATGCATCGGTAGAACCTTTGGGAGAAAAAATAATGTTTTGGAAATTATGGTTTCTTGTTCCCATAACAGGGTCATCAAAAGGTAACTACCCTTGGATGAGAAGAGCATAGAGGCTAGTTTCTAGCCAATGACATAATTTGGCTGGAAGGTACAGGGACAAAGAGGTAATGGGTCAAGCTGCGAAGGGCAAGGGATGAGGAAAGAGACTGCGGGGGAGTGATGTTGAGGTTGAGCTAAGCACTATGGGTAAATGAAGAGGAAGAAAACTCATGGTCAACCTAATACATGAAGAGACAACGGCTTACGCAGATGGCACCAAGGAGCAAATCAAATGGGTCATAGCAGAATGGGAGGAGGATATAAATCACCAAGTGAGCATGGAGACAACTGATATGGAGTATTGGAAGCTCATGGTTCCAAATCTAGGACACACCAGAGGATGAAGGACGCAATACAAGCAGACCCTATATCTATATTGGCTTATGAAATGCCTCTTGGGAAAGGCCATGGAACAAATTTGGATGACTACTCTCAAGGATTGTCCAAATTACAAATAGGATTTTCAAAAGATGCATTTCCAATTGCAGAATTAGGATGGTCACCTAGGTCGTATTGAGAAACATTTCCCATGCATATTCTCATGGACTGAGCTGCTAGGATCCAACGCAAAAGATCCAACCCTGGTTACATTGGAATCCGCTAAGCAGGAGGACTAGCATGTTGGATCTTAGTTATTATTTTATTAATTCTCATGCAAATAGATTTTAATTTATAGTTTGTTGTCATATATATATATATATATAGACAGATAAAATATGGTTGTGGACATGACAATCAATTTTATATAGCTTGGATTGATAGACTAAGTAATTTTTGTTACTGGATGGCTTATCATGTAGTTAGGTGGTCAACAAACATGATTTCTTGATGGGAAAGTTGATACCACCTAACCAAGATTTATGTGGTTGTAACTTGCTTTCTTATTTATAATGAAAAAGAAGGATATACCAAGCTTAACAAAAGAAAAAATTAACATAAAAAGAAAGCATGACTAAAAATAATTTTGAAAATCACCGATGGGGGTGACAAGCATCAAGGAAATATGAACATGTGGTTTATGATGTCAATCACACAACATCCGGAATCCAACTCCCACTTACTTCTGCAAATGAGACGGTCTACACTTGTCAGAAATAGGTTGTCCTTAGAAGGTGTCAATATGAGAGGTCTATCATTCACAACCTTCGAGCAATGGTTTGGATCGGTTCCACTCCTAGTGAATCTCAGCTTCATCAGACAACTATCAATCCTCTCATACTATGCTTGGGGTGTTTTGCTTCAATCCATAGAGGGCTTTCTTCCACCTGTATACATGAGATGCCTGATCATGAATCTCAAGCTCCTCGAGTTGTTCCAAACCTGTGGACCTACTACATCAGGGGAATGGTCCCCTTCTAAGATTTTCCTTCGGTACATCTCAGATATGTACCTTCATGCTCTTCTTGAATTCAGGCATCTCTGTCATCATCTGACTCACTTCGGGCAGGGCCCCATAAGTAGACCTCTGGTGTTATTGATGATATATGTCACTTGACATGATCCCCAATGGACCATCCTACAAATTCATACAAATTTCCAACCCTGAACCCATGAGAAAAACCATCTTTGAAAATTCTATTTTCAAACATGTACCTTTCCATCAATGAATGCCACCCTAACACCTTTGACTTCCATTGCCAAAACCGACACCAGGTTCTTCTTGTAATTAGGTACATAAAAGAGATTCTTTAAATGAATCAAGTTACCCTCATTCAATTGAGGGGTAACATTTCCCACAACCATTCTGAGATAGGTGGCATCAGCTCCAATTATAATCCCACAATTGTTTCCATCTCTTACCAAATTCAAGAGAGCACCCTTCATCCGATGAAGTGCCTTGAATCACTATAATCAATAAGCTAGATTCCCACAAAATCTAAAGGAGAGGGCCAATACAAGATAACAACATTTAATTCTTCATACCTAGGGTTCCTTACTTTCTCTGAAGAGTCGGTCATTTCCTTGATGACCTACATTACCTATCATTCCTTTGATTATTGAATATGTCCCTAGAATGATTGTTATCATCATCAAGTGATGTGTTCCTGCCATTCAGACACTCCTTTGCGTAATGGCCGAGCTTATTGCAAATAAGCCATCTGACTTTCTTTCCACCCTTAGAACCATACTTCCCATTGAAGTGATCTTTAGGTCATCAGAAACTTTCGCTGTGCCATTCTGATAAGATTCTCTACTTCGACTTCACCCTTGGTGAATTTCATGATGGATGAGGAATCCATTGATCCTTTTGTACTTTCCCAAATATCTGGGTGATTTCTCTTTCATTCTTGTTTGGGCTTTGTCTTGACCTCACCTCTGATACCATGCTATATTTAGGTATGTTCTATGCTTAGAGAAATTTATTTCAATTTGCATAGTTAGCTTAATATCTTTTCTAGATTAGCAATCACATCAACATTGAAGTAAACAACAGATAGAACACAAACATAAATCGTAGAAGACAAGCCAAGACAAGAGGACACAAGATGTGGTGCTAAGCGGGACAAACCCCAATGTGGGGAAACCCTTGATCAATTCTTCTTATATGTTTTCTTTAATAGTTCAGCAGAGAGAGAGAGATAGTACATATACATCAGAAGTCAACATATTGACTTATCTAAATAAGAGCAAAGATATTCTCGAAGAAGATAGCATAAGCAGTAGCTAATCTGAGCTGAGTAGAAGGCATACTGCTTCCACAGATCCAAGGTGACTCCATCACCATGCTGCTCCTCACTGTGTCGCACCTCACTGTGTTGCACTCAATCATCATTCTGGACCTCATTACCATGCTACACACATCATATTGTTGCACCTTATCATCATGTTGCACTTGTCACTATGCTACACTCAATCAATGAGCTTCTCTCATAACAGTGTTGCTCCCATCACTGAGCTACACACAATGTTGCACCCATCATGCTGCATCCATCATGTCATTCCACTCACCAGTATTAGCTACTTTCTATGGCTTACAACCTAGCAGAGCAACTAGACTGCTTTAATAGGTCCAAGGTGCAGTCTCCTAATAGTCCTTAAAATTTGCCCAGACTTGACTGCAATTGATCTCCAAGGAAATATAATTTCCTTTACAATTCAGAGTAGCCTTCAAGCCACACCAATATATTGAAGCTGAATATAATATAGGAACAAACACCATTATCAACTTCTCCACAGTGCTCAACTTCTTCATTTTGAAGAAAAAAGCCACTGAGTTTTCCAATATTGGTCACAAAACTTGACCAACTGTGCATAATCCTTCCACAACGTCTTCGATAAGTTTTTTGGCTTTGAATTCCATGTGAAGGTTGCAGATTTTGAATAAAACCTCAAGGAACTTGTCTTCACACCGTGATACATCCATTTGTTTCCTCAACATCAAAGAGGGCCTTCCTCCATTTTTTAAGGTCATGTGAGTCATATTGTGGAATCTTGCACAGGGCTTGACTGTAGACTCCCTTTCCATCCTCCACCCATCATAGTTCTACAAGTTGTGCATTTTCTTCCTGGTGTGATGACCAGTGAAAATATAACCTCAGATGTCCCTCACTCTGCGAGTGGAACTGTTATGCCACTATTTGTAGGTTACATAGCAATTCTTGGTCACAAAATTTACTAGCAGCAACAAACCACTGCTCCCATTCCTATTTTTGTTGTAATCCCCATACATTCCATAGCTTTAGATCTCCATCCGATCTCCCAGAGCCTAGTGTAAAACTCTAATATCTTGCACAAAACCATAATAACTTGCAGAGGCATAGATCGTAGCAGTGGCAGATAAATACCCCATTCCAGATATTTTTAGCTAGCAAAACACTTTGGGAGAACACGTACGCTAAAGAGGGTATGCAGCATCAAATTTGTTCAACAATATCCTAAAATAAAAACTCCACAAAATTCGATACCAAAATCTCCATATATGTCGATGCTCTCATGGACCTCCTGGTTGCGAGAAATACTTGTTAGTGTCTCCATCTCCAGGATTTTCAATTGGCAAACTGACCCTTTGGCAAATTTGCATTTTATTTATTTAACAAATGTAGAGGTTTTGCGATGACCCCAAGTTCTATTTTCTTGATTTCCCACACACCTCAACCTCGAGGATGAATAAAAATGTCAGTATTCGCTAACTACAATCGTCCAATCGTCCATCCTTGAAGTTACAGATAAAGTGGGAGGAAAGGAATTCCTTATTAGCTGACTACAATTGTAACACATAGGGACATCGCAAAAGTATTTACAAAGACATATAGATCTGACAAATCCTTCAACAACATTTTATTCTACTAACATAAAAAAAAAAATTGAAGAGATTACACTCTCCTACCCTATTCTATTAATTTTACATTCGATTTATTTATAGAGAATCTAATATTATGACTGTCACATCTTCCTGGCCCCCCTTTGAGGGAGTGAGGCCATTAGAAAAATAGAAGAGAGTAGAAAAATATTGACCACACAACACAAATCACACCATTATATTTTATTGATCTCAAGAGTTACATATTTATAGTATCTAAATCGCTAACAACTACAAGTCTAGATAGTTATTACAACTCACACAAATGAAACTGACTACTTTCACAATGACAACTCACACATTACATGGAAGCACTACTTCCAACATGCTCATCATACCATGTTAGTTTGGTTAACTCTACACCTAGTTGGTTATCACTAGTTCTCATGAGAACCTTTGTAGGGAGACTTTTAAAAACTTGAGTTTAGTTTGTTTAATCTATAGAATTTTTTTGAGTGTGTTGAATCCATTTATACATTCAAAAAGCATTTTAAACAACACAAGGCCATTTTGTAGTTAAGTTAGACTAAGGTATATCTTGTGCAATTATCATTTGTTTATGAAATTTCTATGACCAGTTCTGGGACATAATTCACTTGTTCTATTATGGACGAGAGGAATAATGGACCAAATACTAGTATTCTTTAAGTGTCACTTTTTGGAAAGTTTTTTAGTTTATTTTTGGATGTAATCTGTATCTGTAGGGATTCATTGAAATCACAAGTTTGAGAGGTGAAATTTTCACAATCAAAGTGCCTCAGAGGGTGTTGAATTAAACAAGTAAAAAAACTAGTTTAAACAACATAAATTAAGATCTGGCTATAAATCTTTTCACTCATTCGAGAATTCCACAGAAAAATCGAAAAATTCGCACTTAAAAGCTATTCCATATAAATATTTTATTATGTTTATACTTTGCTCATTATTTTTCCATCTTAACATTTTTTTTGTAACATAAACTTTTTTTTGTAAGCTTGGTAGGTCCTCTTCATTCATTCATTTTCAAAAGTAAGTTACATCCATGAAAGACATTCAGTGGCCTCAACCTTCCCATTGCGAAACTAGGCTTGTTCGCCACCGAAATTCATTATAAGCCATCCAGAATATTAATAAATTCACTCTGTCAAACAAGGCCTTATAGGTCTAAATTTCTAAAAACCAGTGTTCATCTACATAGCTGTAATATATGATACTATCTCATATATACATAAAAAATTTCAACAACAAAAAAATCCATAACAAAACTAAAAACTAATCATCACAAGAGGACTCCATAGGGGCAGGGTCCTTATCACTTGATCTGAGTAATTCAAACTAGGGGAGGCATGGGATGTGCCTTTTTATATAGCCAAGGCAAACATTCTGGTACTTGATTTGGAATTGAATAAACTGCAACTCCTTCTGGATTTCCTGAAGTCCTCGGTCGCTTTTTCCAAAGTCAAACAACGATGACATGATGGATTTATCCACAAGACTCTTCATAAGCCAATAGAGCTGCATTGTTTGTTTGTATTGTGCGGTGCACCCATGATTATGACCAAGATCTGGAGCAAGAGCATGCCAATCCTCCACCTGCACTTTATCTTTTGATCGTTGATTGAGATCAACTTCCCATGACAATATCAATTGTTTCAGCTGAGCTAGAGTTCCAATATTATAAGCATGAACCTCTTCTTGTATAATTTGAGCATCTGACCTACCCCCACTTCGTTTTGGTGGTCGAACTTGTGGGGAACCCGTGTTACAATTTTTACCAGTCTTCCAGCCTCTGCCCCATTACTAGTTGAGCTAGTACCAGGGGAAGGGTGGGTCACTTGTTTACCTTCAAATTACACAGAATGTAGACAGGCCAACAGATAGGGTAGGTTGAGAACCAAAACCAGTATTTGAACACGTGCCCATAGTGTAAACACGGTTTATAAGGACTGATGTAGAAACATTAAAGAGGAGCAGGAAACAAATTGTGTTAGGGAAAATCCTAACAGAAAGGTAGAAAATTTACCCGGGTGGCCTCCACCACCATTATGTACCATTGTCCAGCACCCCAAGCTCAAGAATGCTGAAATACAAAGATATAAGAAGTGGTTGTTGAAACTTCCGATAGTATATATCATAGACGATCTCCCCGAGCCAAAAACCTTTATGGGCCACCTCATATACATAGTAAATCAAATATAGAATGTGTACTTTCATTGTTATGCTCACGATGAACAAAACATGGGAATATCCTTTACTGTTGTCTATACAGTCCTTCACTATGCAATAACTAACCCAGAATGGAAAACGCATGCCCATTCTAGACAATAAAATGCCAAAGAAAAATAATGCCCATTTCCATTACATCCAACATTCCAATTAAAGAGCTTGTTATTTTTAGTCCAGTGGAGAGTATTTCAAGCATGCCACAATCCTAAAGGAAAGGGAAAAGAGAAGAAAACATACCCATCTTTGAACGATAACGACTAGGAGGTATTGGACCTAATATGAACACAGCTTCACCAAACCAGTCCAACCAGCATAAATGAGAGAGCCAAACGTCTACCACTTTTTCTTAGAACCCATCACCAGGGTAGGAAAAATGCAAGCAGGAGGAGAGCCACCTATTCCACTTGTAATTTATGAGTTCTCCAGTTCCTCGTTTTAACATTTAAATTCCACCATTTTCTACCATCCCACTAGCCTATTCGCACACGTGATGCCTGGGAGGTGGCCACCCTTCAACCTTGCAAGGGTCATATCAATCATTTCTCAAATCCCAAGAAGGATTTTGCACTATATCACAACCTGGTTGTGGACCTTGATGGCCATCCTCCTCCAGGTCTTGGTTTTGGCAGACATCCTTAGACAGGATTTTAAGAATGGGATCCATTTCCTTTCTATACTAATTGTTCATCCATTGGTCGTCGAGGGCCAAACCCATGTGCAGACATCCCCAATTGGCCAAAAAGTTGGTCACTTTGTGACAAGTTACTAGAACATGCGATGGGATAATGTAGTCAAAGTAGGGGGTGATTTTGCTAATATCTTGGATCAAGCATTTCATCCCCCAACTCTCGCTGAGCTTCTCCCATTTTGTATCATGACTCAATTTCTTAATAATCACTAAGATAGAATCTCCTTCAACTTTCAGAACCCTTCCCTTCATGCAATGAGAAGGCCATGTTTTACAACATTGAACTTAGCCTCATTATTAATGGCAAAGCCACAATCAGCTGCATAAAAGTGAAGAACCCAATGTTGAAAATCTCTAAATAGGCCTCCATAGGTAACATCTCCCAGATTCCCTTTAGACGCCCCATTGAAATTCAACTTAAGAAAACTGATAGGGGGAGGAGAGAACTGGTAAGAGAGGTTCTAGGGGAAACCATGGTTTCCAAGATGTCGGAGCGACCATTGCCAGGGAGACATTAAGAGCAGATAAGATCTTGGCCTCTTAATTTTTATTTTTTTAAGGTTGGTAGGACTACATCTTCAACATGTCCAATATATCACCTCGATCGGGGTGGGGAATTGAACTAGTGACTTCACATCAAGGATTTTCTTAACACAATACCCTATCACCATCTATCTAAGACCCCATGGACTAACATAAACTTGTAATTAAAGCAAATCACTAAACATAAATTTAACATTAAATTAACGTTATTATTAAAAATGATTAAAAAAAACTTAAATAATTATCCTGATAGGGGTGTGAGTTGGCGGATAGAGCCATTAAGGTTGTCATCATGAAAATTACACCAAGTAATGATGCCACCACCTCTCACATTCTTGAAGCGTAGGGTGTAGTGGTCGTCGACATGTTTAAGGCAAGAGGGATGAGGGAAGGTGGCAATTGCATGCAACCAAGTTTATTGACCGCGAAGAAGGATAACAGCTCAGAGGTTGTAAGAGAAGAGGTGATGATGATGAAAGTGGAGTAGAGGCTTTGAGAAGGCAAGGTGATCCAACAACTCCAACCGCTGGTTACCAGGCATGTTAACTAGTTCTGCCTATACTCCATTATGCTTCCCTATGTCTGGTTTGTTAATAGGGGTTTGTATGTGGGCACGGAGTTTGTGGGTGAGAGAAATTTGATTGGGGTGATTACCTTGGTGGTGGAAGTCTGCAGGAATAATCCCAGTTCCATGGGTTTCGCATGGGTACTACTCTATTCCGGCATTCTACTCTCTCGGATGGGTCTTATTGGGTTGGGTCAGGAGGGAGTATGCCCGAGCGAACTCCCGTTTCTTACTTGCTTGGAAAACCTATGGGTCACAGGTAGGGAGGTTGTAAGTGTTTTTTTGTTAATACATTTCTTGCTCTCAAAATGCTCTAAGAATGTTGGAGAAAATTGGAAGACCTGGGCCTTGAGGGCAGGTGTCAAGCCCCTAAGGGAAGCTAGTAGGGGGGAGGTTGTCATAGGATGAGGGCTTACGAAATTTGGTAATTGGTAAGAATGGAACACTGGCTAAAGGGAAGGGGGGTGGCTAGCAACATTTGGGATGGATGCCTCATGAAGGTCACAGTTCAGATGTCGGGCTTCCAGGACGACCAGAGTAAATTCAAGCTAAAGCTAAGTCCGGGGGAATGGGGACAGGGTGATTCAGCGAGGTGCAAAGGAGATGAGAGGCGTGGTTCTTGTTGGCTTGGATTCTGGGCTACAAGCTGTGTAGGTGGCCATGCACGTCGCTTTGAAGACCGTGGTCAAAGATTTTGTAAGGTAGGGGTCATGCAGGGGCGTCCTAGGAGTCATGGGTGGGGTCTCCTCATGCTTGGGGGTTATGCAAATGAATCATGGGTGGAAGATTTGATGCATTGGCAAAACCTTTGGGAGGCAAAAATAATTTTTTGGAAATTATGGTTTCTTGTTGATGCAGCCTAAGTCGCACATACCCACAGTATGAAAATAAAATTGCATGTCACACTATGTCCCAGGAGTTCCAAAATTCCATACTTATGGAAACCTTCCATAACTCAAGGTTTAACTCTCTTTAATTAAATGCTTAAGCGAAAGCTATTTAATCATATATTAATCATATTACACTCGTCGATTTCCTTACCGTCTGATCGACAACAAACCTAACCAATAACTGTCAACCATGTGTTGCATAGCTGACATATTCATTTCAATGTTTGACTTTATGTGCTCCAAATATCCATTGTCGATCTATCTCACTTGATCCAATGGCTATCGCGTCACCCGTTCACAAACCAGCTTGGCCGATCTCCACCATTGATCAATCTCGCTCGATCCAACGGCTATTGTGGAATCTCGGATGAAATCGTGCATGACCGATATCAGGTCGAGAACGCACGAAAAAAGTAGTTTTCTCATGCTTCGTGTCAGTCACTAAGGGTGATCGCGTGAAATTTTAGAATACCACTTATAACTTTTAGGGCATGTGGGATACTGCTTACCACCTACGGAGACCGCTCCATCATTCTGCATGTTTTCCACCCTTCTATCAACACATGTCTTGATGTGATCCATCCATCTATTAGCTTAATCTCCTGCAATATAATCTTCATCGCTCATCTTCCATTAATCATGTTCGTTGATCTGACTAATCAATGGTTCTTGTGCACTTTTGCTTCATTACTTCTTCCTTTCACTGATTTCGATCTTTGATTGCTCTTCTGCTTGACTCCTTCCTAAAATTTGTTTTGCATATTATTTAAACGCTACCACTCCTGATCTTTGATTTGGTTATTCAATCAGACTCCAACATTGTCTGATCATCGCAATACTCCTTTGATCATTGTCCTCTCTCTTGGATTCCTTTAGAATTCCCTGCACACTTATGTTATGGAGAATTACTCTAATCCACACATAGTTTATAATTCAATTACTTAATACACACCACACAAACTTAAAAATTGCACTTCTGTATTAATAAATAAATATTTACACAATGAATTCATTCTCAGCCTAATCTTCTATACCAGTGGCCTTTCCTTTCTTGCCCGTAGGCTTACATTCAAACCCTATCTAATCTTTGAACTTTAATTCTCACTCTAACTAATTGACTCTCTCTATCCCTTCTAGGCTTACATTTATACAAAAGGTTTTGTTAACCAATTCTGGTTCAGATCCTTATTCTTTTGAACTAAATCCTGAATATCCTCTAAGTCCACTTTTGACTCCACTAATCCCTAAGAATCCTCTCTAGCTTCAAAAACCATGAAACCAATTTAAATATAAGATTTACAATTGATTTCCAAATCTCTCAATCCTCACTAATCACTCATCATTCTCCTACATTCGATAGCATTTACAAATATCCTCACAATATCTAATTAATTCCTATTCCAATCACTCAAAACATTAATAATTACATTAATTTAATACATAGGAATCCAACTTCCTTGAAAACACAAGACCCCCTAAGTTAACTAGAATATAATGAAATTTCTAAGCTAGATGCTCCTGCATCACTTGTTCCCATAACAGGGTCGTCGAAAGGTAACTACCCTTAGATGAGAAGAGCATAGAGGCTAGTTTCTGGCCAATGACATAATTTGGCTGGAAGGTACAGGGACAAAGAGGTAATGGGTTGAGCAACAAAGGGAAAGGGACGAGGAAAGAGACTGTGGGGGAGCGATGCCAAGGTTGATCTAAGCAATGTAGGTAAGTGAAGAGGAAGAAAAATTATGGCCAACCTGAGACAAGAAGCGGCAGCTGCTTACGCATATGGCACCAAGGAGGAAATCAAATGGCTCATAGCAGAAGGGAGGAGAATGTAAATCGCCAAGCAAGAGTGGGGATAGTTGATATGGAGTATTGGAAACTCCTGGTTCCAAATTCAGGACACACTAGAGGATGAGAGACGCAATACAAGTAGACCCTATATCTGTATTGGCTTATGAAATGCCTCTTGGGAAAGGCCATGGAACAAATTTGGATGACTGCTCTCAAGGATTTTCCAAATTACAAATAGGGTTTTCAAAAGATACAATTCCAATTGTAGAAATAGGATGGCCACCTAGGCCGTATTGAGAAACATTTCCCATGCCTGTTCTTGTTGTTAGGCTCCAATGTGAAAGATCCAACCCCGGTTACATCGGAATCCACTGAGCAAGAGGACTAGCACGTTGGATCTTAGTTATTTTTTTATTAGTTCTCATGCAGATAGATTTTAATTTATATTTTGCAGTCATCTATATATATATATATATATATAATATATATATATATATATATATATATATATATATATATATATATATATATATATATATATATATATATTATCATGCAGTTAGGTGGTCAACAAACTTGATTTCCCGATGGGAAAGTTGAGACCACCTAACCAAGTTTTATGTGGTTGTAACTTGCTTGCTTTTTTTATAATGAAAAATAAGGATATACCAAGCTCAACAAAAAAAAAAAAAATTAAACATAAAAAGAAAGCATCACTAAAAATAATTTTGAAAATCACCGATGGGGGTGACAAGCATTGAGGAAATACAAACATGTGGTTTATGATGACAAGCACATGAAATTTGGTGTGGAGGTTGGTCACCTCATCCTCTCACTGCATTAACAGTACGGGGGGAGTTGAGATGCCACATGTGAAATTTCCATCATTTACGTTGGGATTTGGAGCGGGTGAGGGTCGTTGGTATATGGAGTTTGTTGATCTCCTAGCTTGGTATGATGTTGCAGTATTTGGTGGTCGGTTGTTAGTAGGCTGAGTTATGGTGGTATTATTGGTCTCTCTAGCTGGTGCCCTATCTAGGAATGATGTCATTTTCATATTCAGTGCCTCCTCCTCAGCCTTTGGGTCATATAATCGATAACTTTTATTTCTTGTGTGTGATTTTCTACTGTTTTCAATGGTCTTAGTGCTATGTATTCGGTTATCGAGTTGGCCCTGAAGGCTTCTCATGGGTGGTCAATCAATTATATTCTTAGATCCTTTTTTTTAGGGAAGTTTGTTTATCCTGTCAATTGGTTTTCTTTTGGGTCTTGTCTTTTTGAAGCTTTTCTAAGGATGCCCACAACCCACAGTTGGGTAATCAGTTATTTGGGATGACTATATTATTCTTCCTTCCTTGTCCTCTTTAGCCACCTCTTCCTCTATAAGAATCTTGTGAGTGATTCTTCTCTTTTTGTGCAAGGCATAAAACTTCTTCAGGAGTTTGAGCATCTTTCTTCGTCTTCCCAAAATCCTTCTCTCTTTCAACAAATTTCTCCACAAAAGAGTCAAAGTAAATATCCTTAATTTTTCCACTATCTTGCAATGACTCAAGGTAATGGGAATAAGTGGGATATAATGCCTTGGAAAAATCTATGAGAGGAAAATCTATTTTAAAATTGGTGGCTTCTATGGCATGCATAATGGATCTTATCTTAGATGTTAGGGCAAGGGAAACATCATCCTTCAATTCTAAATTAAACAACTTGATCATCAATTGAACAACCTCAAGCTCAGAGTGCGAGTCATATAAATCCTTCAACTTATTTAAGGCTTCAAAATCATTTTTGAATGGCACAATATAACAAATCACTTCTTCATTAAATGATGCTACAATCAAGGTATATGCCTTGCTATTCTTTTCATCCCATATGGCAAGCTCCTTATCAGAAGTAGGTTTCTGAGGAGGATTTCCTCATTCTCCTTCACAAAGTCCTTTCCACAACGCGTTAAAAATTAAAGTATGTTTTATCTTCACCACTCATGGTAGTTCTTTTTTCCAAAGAGAAACTCCAACTATGGAGATAAGTGTATGCATAATAAAATTTGAACTGGCCTCAAAATAATTACAATACTTGCAAAAAAGAAACTGATATTTATTTGCAACAAACTTATTGGATATGTCTTCAAAGTCATCACCTAAAATATACAGGCATATTCAAGATATATATATATATATATATATATATCTTCCAAGTTATATTATCCATATACAATATGACCCTTTTAAAAACTCAACGCATAAAGGAGCACACGGTCTTCAAGAACTCATAGTGTTCAAAAGAAGAGCACACTGTCATATATTATATATCAACTCGTAGAATAAAACCATCCAATATATAACAACAACACACATTTAGAAAGAAACAATTGTCGCAACATTCAAAATTATTTAACACACTATATACCATTGCAGACCAACACACATAGCTCATACTGACATTCAATATGGGCCCACTTTTAAACACCAAAGAACCATACATGTCACATATATTATGACATATCATCACAACCTTCATAAAAAAAAAATTCAACACACCATATACTAACCAAGCATCATATATATGAGCCAACATACACATACCAAATTACGAAGTCTTCCAAATACATTTACCATCCTTTAGCATACCATTAACGCAGGATTCGTGCAACATACCATAACAAATTTCAAGGATGCATGCAACATACCATTAACATAGAGCTCTAAGCACATAGTCTCAAAATAATTATATATCTATAGTAGCATATATGGTTTGTAAACACAATCTTCAAGAAATAGCCAACTCACAATCACTTCAATGCATCGTTTCATGAAATTTCAATGCTTCATTTTACAATCCAGTATCACCATACGTCTTTAACACATAATCAATACACCATACTCCTTCAACGCTCAGAAAAACCAATGAACCAATGCTCACAAAGGATGTTCAATCCAACTCCAAGGGATTGAAATGCACAATATAGAGTTTCACAATTTTTTAATGGACCAAGTACACTGAATTTGTAGAGAATATTGTACAGAAGAAGGAGATTAAATATGGCAAAGAAAATAGGATTTACAAGGACAAAAAAGGAAGCCAAAAAATGAGGATTTGGCTCTCATACCATGTCAGACCAGGTGAGTAACTCCACAATCTGAATTTTCTATTGCATTAACCAAATCAAGTTTTGGTAAATTTTGTAATATATTTTTGTAATGAATGTAAAATCTCCGTGAAATGTGGAAGCGGAGCATGAAGCTAGTATGAGAAAAAGGGGCTTTAGTCCGTTAGGTGGGTAAGCGATAGAGTGGTTTTGAGATCTGCCCATTGTCTGCGGACCATGGTATTGTAAATCAAATGCTATATATAGATGAGTCATAGCGAGTATAGGAAGGAAATTTTTTTCAAAGAATCATTGTAAGGACAAGGTGCTAAGGTAGGAAAGGTTTGTTTCCTGTAATTAGGCGAAAGGGGAAGGCTCCTATAGCTAAGTGCGCAGAGACCTTAGTAAGTCTGTATGCTAAGTTTGTGGGCCCTTGCAGCTAAGTGTGCAGGGAAAAGAAGTCTGTACTAAATTGGATATATTTAATAAAGATGGTTTTGATCCAATTATGATGCATATGTGCCTTATTTATTATTTCCGCAAGTTTATGTATCTTTGATTTGTATTATCATTTACATGAATCAATGCCTATTTGTTGCGCGAAACTAGTAGATCTGTAGTATTTATGCATGTTAAGTTTAATTAGGAACCTTCGTGAAGATCTGGAAGTAGTATAAATGGTTTTACAATAATTATATGTTAAGAAGGGTTAAAGGTGTGCGAAGATAGATTTGAGCCATAAGGACTACATGAACCCATGACATAGGCCTCTAGATGCAGAAACCTAGTTCTATCATCCCCCAATACTGCTTTGGGTGAGACTACAGCCTGCGCTAAATACGTTGTTGCAGAAAGGGCCAGAATTTAGGGTTTTATTGGTTGGCATAGATAATGTTGAACTTGGGTCAAGCCTCATCAAGCCAACAAATAGTTTTGTTGTCGGGACAAGGATCTGTCTGAGGAATGTGTGATGTCGAATGACTAGCTCCCTACTAAGAAGGAAATCGAAAACTAGATCGATATAAAGTTGCGCGTATTTGCAGCTCGGGAGAACAGAAACCTATGGTTATCCAAGGAACAATGGCTGAATAGATACATGTACACAGACAAGACTGAGCCTTTATTTTGTTTCTTTCCTTGCAAACTTAATGAGTGGCTATCCAGATTAGTTTATAGTTAGTGTATGTGGATACTTGATGGCCCTCTTGTGTGGGCCCCAGAACTTGTGAAGTGCTTGGAAGATTCAAAAAATAACATCGTGCGAGTCGTTGATCACTGGATTGATTGCATCTTATGATGATTCATCACTGAGCTCACAATCGATACAAGCATCAGCTATAGTGAAGTAGAGTGCAGATTCTTCAAGGGACTAAGAGGTAAGTACTTGAAATCTTTGAAATTCTGGAGTAAGATGTTGTTGTGTGAGAAATGGGTTATGTCATTACATTGATGTTTGGGACTACATGAAGTGGAAAACCCTTCAAAAGGAACGAAGAATCAGGTTGTGAATATAGTTCACTATTAGGATCATCTGATAGTGACTGCAAAGGGACTATTCTGAGAACACCATGAAGCGCACTGTGGATAGGCAACCAGGGTATCTTGGGGATACCCCATCTATCCACCCCACTGCCACCTCCACCTCTGCATCAACCATTCAACATGGAGAATGCAATGAAGATGTCGATCTTCAAAGGGGTGGGAAGCAAAGACCCTGAATATTTCTGGTTCGTCGTGGATGTTGTATGGAAAACACAGTAGATTACAGATTATAATATGAAGAAAGTGCAGCTAGTCATGTCACTACAGGACAGAGCATTAACTTGGTACATCAAGTTCTATACGGATAGACCTAGAGCAACAATGGCAGAGACTCAGCATGTGTTGAACAGTGAGTTTAAGAATCCGAAGTCTCACGCACATTCTGTAACCAAGTTTAAGGAAATACAACAGAGGATAAATGAGTCCTTGTGGGATTTCGATCAGAGGCTAAAATTCTTGATCCGGCAAGCTAATATGAAGATCACGGATGATAAACATAGAGACTAGTGCATTGTTTCGTTGTTTCCTCATCTGAGATTACCATTATCAGAAAAGAAGATAGGAATGCAAGCAGAGGTTGTGGAAATCACAATGACATTGGAAGCCTCAACAGTGCAGGATACGAACGTTGGAGTACAACAGATTCAGTTGCAACTCACTAGTTTGCACATGGAGTTGCAGAGCTTGAATATAGGAAAGGAAGCTTAGCTAGAGGTATGTGTTGAACTCTGGTGTATAAAATGCAAATACATGGGACATGATAAGGATCACGGCCCTGTTTATCAGAATTACTTGATTGGAGGAGGTCTTGTTCCTTTGAAACCTAGGAATATTGCAAGACCAAGTGCAGGAGTACCCTTATGATGTGTTATCTGCCAGATAACTGGGAAGCATGCAACTAACCACTGTCACCTCTTGCAAAAGTGTGTTTAGACTACGTAAAAGTTGTTTTGTACCTTATGTAAGTCATTTTAACATGATGAGGAAAATTACCGAAGCTACGAATTAATGATGGAGTGAACCCCTATGTATCAAATGCAAGCAGAAAACTAGCCTCAGGATTAGGGCACAAGTGTGGCACCTGGAGGATTCTACAGTCGTGGAAGAGTAAGAGGAGGAGGGGCTAGAAGAGGTCGTGGACAAGTTATTTGCTACAAATTTGGAGAAGTAGGACATTTTGCGCATGACTGTCAGAACCCACCACATCCATCATGTTAGTATTGCAGATAGTTCGACCATGTGATTGAAGATTGTTTGTTGCTGATAGCCAAGATGCAGGAGAAAAAGACATAGACTCCCACACAAAATATACAGATAATGAGGGTAGAGCCTCACGAAGAAGACCATAGTATTAATATCATGACACGAAGTGGTATTGCCATAGGAGAAGATAAAGGAAAGAAGCCAGAGGCCAAAGGTTGGGTGTGTAAGGCCTCCAAAAACTAACTTGGATTTGATATCGATAGGGCTAAAGAAAGTTTCATGGAAGCCAAGAAGAACTTTGTTGAGGCTTCTAAAATCGACTAGAAATAATGAAGCACAAGACGTGGATCCCTTGCCATTGGCTACTTTTCTAAGAACCTGTATGAAGCTATTATCAAATAGGAAGGTAGTAGAAGGGCTCAAGGAGCTAATTGATAATTGTACGAGTAAAATCAAGACTCCTCCCAAACAACGCACTATGAGGAAAATAGTTAAAAACAATAAGAAGACAGGGCATGAAATAAGGTTGATTGTGTAGATTGGAGAATATGAAATGGATCAAGTCATATTGGATCTCGAATCTGTTGCAAACATACTACCTAAGAAATAATGGGAAAATATGGGGAGACCTGCACTATAGTGGTCTCCTATACATCTACATATGGCCAATCAATAGAAGATCATTCCTATGAGGTGCCTATATGGGGTAACAGTGGGCATTGAGGGAGAAAGTGTTCTGTCCAACTTTGAAGTAATTGAAATATTCGATGAAAGAATCCTTACCTGCGCTATTGGGAATTGATTGGGCCTTCGACATGGATGTCGTAATCAACTTAAATAAGTGAAGGATGACATTTGAAAGGAAGGTGTTGCGATTTATTGTACCACTGGATCCTGCTGAGGGGGCGTGCTACACTGAACTAGTCCATGACTATGAAGAGGATGATGATTTGGACCAAATATACAAGATTACTATGTGTGATGAGGATTGGATCAATTCCACTGCAGATGGGTGAATTAAATGGGATAAAGATAGCTCCTATACCTCAGATTCGGATCAAGAACTCGAGCATTAGAGGAATAGGTTGCACGAAGTTTCAACATTGCACTGCAATACAACGACAAAATCACTTCGGTGTGTATCCACGAAGGTAAAAAATCTTCCTCTTTATGATAGCTTGGATGATGTTAGTTTGTTTCTAGATAAGTTTGAAAGGGAGGTGCCAGAAGAGTTTAATATCTAGGCTCTTGATTTGGCACTACGTGCCACACCTACCCGTTGGTGGGTATGCATAAGCATAGCTTTGCTGACTGGAAAGAGTACAAGAAAATGTTGAAGCTAAGGTTTAGGTACGCGAATACCTACCTGATAGAGAAATATTCAGGCAAAGATGATCCATGTGAGCATTTGGTGTGATGAACTAAATCTTGGGGGGAGGAACCTCAACCGGAATGGGTACATATCTTTTGTCACATCCTAGATACTATTCCAATGAAATAGTACTTGGAAACAAAGCTATGCCATTGGATGACCGAATGGGATATCCTAAGGGAAAGTTTCTTATTAGCTTTCACCTTTGAGGAATATATACCATGACAAGGCAAAGCGAAGGTTCCAAAAGATCCAGATACCGACAAGTTTATGGTTTCTACACCACTGTTACCAAAGAAGGTAGTATTTGAAGGCGTGCTCTTAGGGCGCATTCCTGTGCTTAAAATGGAATATTTGGATCTAGCGGGTCATGAGAAATTCCCCCAGCTGACACTGAGTAAGTATTTGGTGAATATCTACTATGAGGAGACCAGAGTAATGCTCCTGGAGCCAATGAAATGGGTCGCGGGAGTTGCAAAAGAAGGATTGTTGAATATGTTGTATGTGCCACATTTTAGCAGGACAACCATCAACACGGGAGAACTCATCCCCATTATGGATATGCTAATCCACTGCATCACAATGTTTCCATACCAAGAGGTGGATCTAGATGAGGAGTTTGGAGGAAATACCAAGGAAAAGAAACTCGTGGAAAAAATGAAGAGCGAGTTCAACTTATTAAAGAACTCACGTGGATATTCCATCCACTCTATCATAGACAAGGTGGTACAATTTATTGCATAGATCTTGGCTTGTAAGGTCATGAGGAAGTTTCATGTGGACGAGGTTCTAGCACCAGTAATTTTGCTTCCAACCCAATGTGCTAAGGGAGTGCAGTACAATTGGGCACATTACCTTTGTAAATAATTTTTGCTCAATTGTCACGAAGCACAAGATGATGGAAAGGCATTCCATTATGCCTGGTTACTATTATTGATTTCCCTAGTCAAATGGAGGCTGCCAGAAGAAAGTCAATTCCCTCCACAGGATGTTGACTTACCAAAAGCCGCAAAGTTTGCTTCACTATGGGCAATAAAGGAACCTTCGAGGGTCATGGAGATGAATATGTTTTTTGTATTAGTCAAGATGGATCTTTGCATGGTAATCAGCTAGAGGTAGAGGATTTCACCAACCCTCTTTGAGCAGTTGGAAGCTTATGTAGAATTCAAGGCAGATTTTCCCATAGTGTTTATGCGCACGAGGAAGAATTCGAAGAAGACGTGGTGCAAGTTTTCGTACCTGGTGACTAAGGCAGATGCATGTGATATTGTGGGGAAATGGAAAAGAGAGTGGCTGCAACCATTAGATCTCATCATAGGTATGAGTAAGGTAAGAGAAATTTCCTTCACGCAGGCCACAGCAGCATAGAAACAGAGGGAGGTTGAGCAGACCATAACTGGAGAGAAATTTGCATGACATAATAAGGAAGTTATTGCTAAGACATCTACTCAAAAATACCAGGTGGCTAAGGAGATCACTATTGATGTTGAGGAGTCTGCTTCTCAACACTCTGAGGACAAAGGGGAGACTGTCGTCAACTAATATGTCAAGTCACTAATGAAGAAGTCTTAAGAAGTGCCAAGTGCCAAGTATTTATAAGCCCTTGATGACATATGGAGGACTACATTTGATGATGCCATATTCTTGATGAATGACCACAATTGATTATGGCACTTGATGAGGTCTTGATAACATGGTTTGAGATCATTTGATGATTGGAAGATTATTTTGGAGTTATCCTAATGATGTTGCACTATGACTGCACTAGTATATCATGACATTGTTCATGTGTCATTCTACATGGATTTTTAACTCCTACATAATGACTCTATGATTCCTCATGTTGTCCCAAACTTTTTTATGCGTAAAATTTAAGTAAAGTCACAAAGAAAAAATATTTTGGACACCTTGGCGGCATCCTTTCAAAATGGATCATAGACCATCTTAAAGAGGATATTTTCCTCTTTCTAATGAGCCTTTATTTGCCCCAAAAATCCCAATAGTTTGTGAGATATTCAATTTTTAATTTAACGAAATTATTCCTAACAGTGAGCCAACCTACACTCATTCATACAAGTCGGTCTCCTTAAAATAGACATGTCCCTTCAGTTATAAACAAAATCTCTATCAATAGACTTCTAAACACTTCATTTTTATCACCAATTTGGCCAATAATTTAGATATATGAAGTAAAGAAGAAGACAAAAGGTCAAGGAGAACAAGGAGACTATTGTTTAGGACGAAAAAATGATATTTTTCTTTGGGCATAAAATCTTGGTCGAAGCTGCCATAATTGTCATGGTTGAAGTTGTTGTAGTTGTTGTGCTAGAAGTTGTCATAATTGTCGTAGTCGAAGCTGTCGTAGTTTCCTTGTTCAAAACTCTCGTAGTTGTCGTGGTCGAAGCTTCCATAATTGTCGTGGTCGAAGCTGCCGTAGTTTCCATGGTAGAATTTGTCGTAGTTTTTGCAGTCAAATTTGCCATAGTTTCCTTGTTTGAAACTCCCATAATTGTCATGGTCGAAGTTGTCGTAGTTGTCATGGTCGAAGCTGCCATAGTTGTGGTGATTGAAGAGCTTTCATAGTTGCCATGGTTGAAGCTAATGTGGTCGAAGTTGTCATAGTTGTCGTGGTTGAAGTGTTGATTTATTGGGATTGGAAAAATAGAGCGTGTTGAAGTCTTCTCTTGAGAACATAATAGGGCAGAGTTGGAGAACTTTCTGAAGTAGCATATTGAAGATTTGAGATCATTGAAGACCATGAGGCATTGAAGTCATTATGAGGTGACCTTGAAGAAGTTTTGTTTTTGGGTAACATGAAGAGAAATGGTGACATTTTCATGTGAATAACTAGGTTGTCATTAATGATGTGACATGGAGACTAAGTGAAGGCGTAGCTAAAGATTGATAGGGCTTGTTGAAGAAAACATTAGGAGACATGAAGTATAAGCAAACATACCTTGACAAAGTGAATCTATAGGGTTGGAGTCCTTGGGGTTGGTGCCTCAAAATTGACAAGGTTGGTGCCTTGGAAAGTCCAAGTTGGTTCTTGGCAAGTATAGGATTGGTGTCCTTGGAGTTGGTTATCCTAAACTCAAGGTTGGTGCCTTGGATAAGATAGGGTTAGAGCCCTAGAGTATCAGAGTCCTAAAGCAACCAGGTCGGAGCCTGAACTAGATATAGGGCTAGAGCCCTTGATTTTGGTGCCTCAAAATTCACAAGGTTAGAGCCTTGGAAGTCCAAGTCAGTGCTTGGAAAATACAATTTGGAGCCTGGGAGATTGAAGATCAATGTCTTCACCTAGGGTTGGAGCCCTACATATATTGTAGTTTGATTTATTGAAGAAATTAATAAAAGCATTTATTCTTATTGTTCATTTTGTGTTCTAAATATAAGTGATCTAACTGGTAAAAGTAACAATTGAAAACAAATACTGACTCACCCCCCTCTCAGTATTTCCAACACATGCAGAAGGATCCACGTGTCCTGCAGATTTAGATGGGATGGATACAAGAGAGTGTTATTCAAGGGAGTGAGATTCAAGCGACCATACCTATGTTGGATACTAATCAAACTCTAGACCTCAGAGTCATTCCACTGCCAGAAGCATCCCTATGCACACAGTCAGAGGAAGGAAACACTCAGTTGGAATAGATCAAGGACGTGGGTGTCAACCTCACGGTGCTACCTATCCAGACCATTCATAAATTATATGAGGGAGTATCCGACGAGCTCAGGATTAGGGAGCAGTGTGCGCTACTAGTAATCAGCGAAGTGAAGACAAACAATGAACAAATATTCACAAAAAAGACACAAGCGCTGAAAGAAAAGGAAGATCTAGCCATGCATAGCCAAATCTTGGAGGCAACCATTATGCAGGCATGTAATGCACTTCTAGAATTCAATATTCCCAAAGATGAAACCTCAACAGCAAATATTTGGAAGTTGGTTGCAGCAGTCTGAGAATCAAAAGAGGAAATCAGTTGAATCTGATTTGAGATATAGATGCAGATCTCCAAATTACAGTTAAAGTTGTAGTCAACCACTTCGCCAGAAGTCTGGGAGCTATGCAAAGCAGCCGTGAAAGAGGGAAATACCACTTTAAATGCAACAGTCAAGGACTATAGAGATCTCTTTGAGAAAGAAATGGAACTATGGACATCTCTACAATAAGACCCAACTCTGTAGAAAATTGGTACATATATCAAGGAGAAACAACATCAATTTGACGAACTTAGGTGCACTTCCCACAATTTGGTGCCAGTCCAGTGGTTCACTCAATTGGTAGAAGGAAAATATTTGTAAACACAGATTGAGGAGCTACAAAGAAAAGAGGCCATCTTAAAGGCCACGACACAACCATGGACAGAGGAAGCTATACAGCTCACTCTATCAGTTCATGAAAAATTGAAGATCATCCAACAAACACAAAGGACGATGGGCCTCACAGTGGAAGGCCCTACTACAGAGAATTTGGTTGAAGAAGTACAACAGGTCACCATGCAAGGCACTGCTCATTTCCAAGTACTAAAGGTGGAGTTCCACGAACTCTAGGCAAATATTGTTGTGCCAGTCAAGTGACTCAAGGGAGAGTCACCCAATTTTCATTGGGGGCCTATTGGGATAGAGTCCCTGGGGTCATTTTGGTCAAGTTTTAGTAAATTTTGTAATATCATTTTGTAACGAATGTAAAGTCTCCATGAAATATGGAAGCAAAGCGCGAAGCTAGTATGAGCAAAAGGGGCTTTAGTCCCTTGGGTGGGTAAGTGATAGAGTGGTTTTAAGACCCGCCCATGGTCCACGAACCATGGTATTATAAAGAAAATTCTATATATAGAGGGCTCATAGTGTGTCTATGAAGGAAACCATTTGGAAAGAATCATTGTAAGGGCAAGGTACTAAGGTAGGAAAGGTTTTCTTCATGTACTTAGGTGAAATGGGAAGGCTCTTGCAGCTAAGTGCACAAAGACCTTCATAAGTCCGCAGGCTGAGTATGTGGGCCCTTGCAACTGAGTACGCAAGGAAAAGAAGTATGCACTAAATTGAATATACTTAATAAAGACAATTTTGATCCAATTCTGATGCATCTGTGCCCTATTTATCACTTCTGAAATTTTATGTATCTTCGCTTTGTATTATGATTTACATGAATTGATGCTTATTTTCTATGTGGAACTAGTATATATGTAGTATTTATGCATCTTAAGTATAATTAGGAACCTTCGTGAAGAACGGGAAATAGTATAAATTGTTTTATGGAAGGGTTAAAGGTGTGCGAATGTAGATCTGAGCCATAAGGATTGTAGGAACCCATCACATAGGCCTCTGGATGCAGAAACCTAGTTTTGTCATCCCTCAATATTGCTTCGGGTGAGACTACAGCCTACGTTAGACATGTTGTTGCTAAAAGGGCCAATATTTAGGGTTTTGTTGGTTGGCACAAGTAACGATGAACCTGGGTCAGGCCCCATCAAGCCAACAATATACATATATGAGTGGAGAGACTGTTGGGATTCCAAGTATAAGGCCTCTTGGTTTTCTCCAATTCATAACTAAACTATTTATAATATTGACAATAATCCCAATCCTTTTGGATTAGGCAACAACATTTTTTTTCCATACATTTGAATTGTTGGTTGAAACTGGCCACTAAAAAATGGCTGAAACTAGCCACTAAAAAATAATACATGATTGGAGATAAATGTCATGGATGGAAGTTGTTTAAAGAGGATTTTAGGAAGTTGTTTAAAGAGGATTTTAGGATATAAATGTAGTTAGAGTAAAATAAAGGGCTAGTGGGAGAGAAATACTCTACCTAAACCCAAAAATTAGTAGGACACAACTAGGGGTTAAGGAGGTGTGAACTAAGAAAGAACCATTGAGTTGTTTTCTTGGCAGGGGGTATTTGGAGCTCAAGGGGAACTAGTGAGAAACATAGTTCATAGTTGGGAGGAACATGGTATCCTTTAATATATTTTTAGGAATATCTAGATAAGTATATAAATATCTAGAGCAATATATGTTGAATATATTTCTTCTATAGTTCAGAGCTATTAATGAAATAAGTTGGACTTCAATATGATTATTATTTTTCTTAGGTGTGTTCAAGAAAGTGAATGATTGAACCCTACCGATATTATTGTGAATAAAATTTATATGTATATATGTGTATCTAGGTTGTTCTATTACAGGAAATTTGTGGATTAAAGGACTAAGGATTTAACTTAAGGGTTTCTATAGGTAATACTGAGTATTCCTCTACTTTGGAGAATAAGGAAAGACACCCTACCCAACAACCAACCTTGGTATCCACTGTACATGTGGATATCAAAAAAAACCAGAGAGAATTAACTAAAGTATAAGAATTACCCACGTAGTAAGGAACATTGTGCCTTACATAGTAACATTTCACTTGTATTAAGGCTAAATTCATTAGTAAATTATAGAGAAAGAGTTTTATATGTATGAAAATAAATAATATTATTAAAAAGAAGTATAATTCCTTTCTAGGTTAGCTTGTCACGTGCCAAAGACGAGGAAGGGAAGACCTTGTCAACTAGCCATAAATTATCCAATCTTTGGCAAGTTATTAATAGGACCTTAAAAACAAACCTTAGTCAGACTCCCCAAGAGCCTAGGAGGCCTCTATCCTACCTTGTATTTTCTAAGCCTAATAAATAAAAATAAATAACCTTATTGTGCATATAATCATGTGTTTATAACATCACATAAGCTAAAGTGCATATTTTAAATTACAATAATACCCTAGTGTGCATGGATGGATTATAGGTGGGAAACAAAAATATTAAGGTAGTAAAAAAACCATGACTGAGATTTGATTTTGCTTGCAATAGACCATAAGAAGAATAAATTCATGGTTTTTTTTCTTGAAATAAAGAAGGAAAATTTACATTTTTGTCCATGCAAGCTTTAGCCATAACTCAAATCAAAGAGTATGAAAATTTAAGTTATAAAAGGGAACAGGGTGTTATCTGCAGTGACTTGAATTTTGCCAAAACATTTTAATGAAAACCTCTATACAATTATATAACAAAAATTCACAACCTTGGCCAATTTTGGCCCTTTCTATATATATCTTAACTACAAAGAAAAATTTTGTAGTAGACAGACAAGTTGAAGCCTAATAATGGCATCGAATACTTGTAGAGGGTAATACTAGATGAGAAATTCTAGTGGTCGGAGTGGAAATAATATATTTTCCAAGTATTTAATCCCAAAATCCCTCAAAACAAAACCCAAGCATGGTAGAGGGAAAACTTGTAAATAACAAATAAAAAAACCCTTAGCTTGGTCATGAATTACTTAAAATTATTATACAAATTCTATGGATTTTTTTATGGTAACCAATATCTCACCTTGTAGGAGGATAGCCGAAGTCTCCATTCCATTTCCCTATCATAAAGTAAAAATGATTTAGTATCATATACAAATAGAATAAAATCCATCCTACAAAGGCATTGAGTTAGGGTTTTTAATTAGGAATGAGTTATGAAAATTTTACCTAATGAGAAATCCCATGAGAAATGGGTGGCAACACCAAAACTCCTTGAAACAATGTAGATACCATGGTGAAATATTCAGAAGAAGATTAGGGTTGATCTAGAAATACACCACCAAGACAAGAAAACTAGTGATTATAATCCATGTAAACCATTTGAAAATATGCACATAGATTATATCAAGTAAGAAACAAGAAAACAAAATGTGAAGGTTCAGTTTAAGACTTGGTGTGAAAATCTTATCTTGACCATCAATCCACTTTTGTTCTTGTCAAAATGCTAATAAATACAATTAGAATAAAGTGGCAAAGCCTTTGATTACGGGTTAAAAACCCTTTTCCTTTTACCAAATTAACCTCGAGGTTGCATAGCTCGACTCTCAACCAATTCAAACGCAAATGGCACCATTGTGGCAAAGAGGCTGAGAGTGGTAGTTACCCTAATGGTGATGTATCAACCCTCACCATTGGTTAAACCAAATCAATCACAACTATTGAATAAGACACATTCTTAGGGCTTTATTAGGCTATGTAGTCCCTCTTCCAATTAGCTTTATCACGTTAATAGAATATAAAAGTCCTAAATGTATTCACACAATGTCACAAGACCTTTAAAGGCCGTGAAAATTCAATGTACATCATAAGTATATAATTTTCACAAAGAGAAGTAATGAAAAATTAATTTCAAGGATAACATAAGGTTTTTCAATTGTTAACATAATGATATAAGGGTGAGGGTGTGGTTTAAAAATAATAACAATAACCCCTCTCCTTAAGTGATGGGTGTTATAGACATTTTTGGGCACTTCAACCCCAATCACAAATGTCCATAAACTGAGGGCTCTTAAGTCCCTAAAAGGGTTGCTTCACTGCCTAAAGGAACAAGGTCAGCTGATTACATCATCTCCCAGAAGTTCTCCACTGAAAACTGCTCATAAATGGTCAAAACTGGACCATACTGAAAGCTCCA
>APFE031376365.1:0-19710 GCA_000404065.3 Pinus taeda
TGACAACATAGAATGTAGATTGTTTGCATGTACCTTGGAAGATCGCATAGCTAAATGGTCTCAAAACCTTCTAGCCAACTCCATACAGAACTGGGTGCATTCAAATGCATGTTTCTTGAAAACTTTTTTGATGATAAGACTCGAGCCATGTTACTGAAAGAATTGGGAAGACTGGAGATGGAGGGGAAAGAAGAGGTAGAAGAATTCAATGAGAGGTTTACACACATATTGAACAAGTTTTCAGTAGACACCAAACCTCATTACTCCATCACTGTTGATTACTACATGTGTGCATTGCTAACCAACATTGCACAGTTCATCAAGCGAGCTACGAAACCAACACTTTTGGAAAAATATGAAGAGGCTATTGTTGTTGAGAAAGACATGCACATGATTGGAGTCATCAAGGATGATGAACCAAAAAAGGACTCCAAAGGTGTGAGGAGGAAGTCCCAGGCGATGGTGAGCAAAGGTAGAGACAAGGAAAAAAATGATATTGAAATCCTCACTCGGTCCATCAAGAACTTGACAACAGAAGTGCCCTAGCTTAAACAATGGAAAACAGGCACGTCTGCAAGAAACCGTCCACCCAAGAAAAAACAAGGAAGCATGTCATCAGGCAGCAACCAGTTCACTGAAAAAATTATGTAGATCCCTATGTTCTAGCTTGATTAGTGCGCAAACTCTTAATTTTATTCATTCCACGAAGAACATCACCCAGAGAGTTCTTGTTCATACTTGAAGTGTGTTGCAAGCTCTATATGCAGTCATACATTTGACGTAGAAGACAATATGTAGGAACAAATGGAAGACATAAATAATGGCAAAGATGTTGCACCTAACGAAGCATTAAGTTCCAAGCATGCAATGAAAATGGATCAATGCTCGCAAGCAGCGCTAAAGGCGAACACCAAGAAATAGCCCCCCAAAGCAAAATGAACATTACAATCTTAGGAGTAAAGGGGCTCCCCTTACAGTTGGGGAAGTGAAGAAAATATGAGACTACTATTGAGAAACACTGATCAACCAACTGCCCCAAAGCAGAAAACACAAAGCAAGTCTAGGAAGATGGCGGCGGGCAAGAGTACGTCCATGAGTAGCAAAATGTAGAACACTCCTTTAGATAATAAGAACATCAGTCTTACCTCGGTGTTGGCTTAGTGGGTCCTGACCCAGCTTTAGAGTTAAGTTTTCCAATCAAATCCCTACACTACTGGCCCTTTCAGCATCAATCCTTGGAGCGCGGACTGAAGTCTCACCCGAAGCAGTATGGGGGGATGCTGGAACCAAGTTTTTGCACCTAGAGATGATTATGATGTCGTTTATGCCCTAAACCTACCTTTGCGCAGATTTATAAGTTCCTGAGGCTTATCGATATAACTCCCTCTTACCATCCTCTAGACCCTCGCAAAGGTCTACGACTATCTTTCGCGGACCCTAAATAGGTGAATCAACCACTTACACGCCTCGGTAATCACTCAGAAGTCTGTTATTACCTAGATCGGCTTATGTTTCTGATATATTTATCATGCTTTAAGATATTCTTCATGTAGACATATATTATTATTTGCATTCATGTAACAACATAAACTATGTAGAATCGTACATCAATACAATATTAAATCATAAACCCAATATTGATCATAACATAAATGCCTTCATTCATAATAGAGGTAAATGGGAAAAACACAGATATTTCCAAAATAATCTCTTTATTGATGGTTCAAATTTGCTTGCAGATTCAAGACTACCCGACACACTCAGTTGTAGGGGTCTGTGCACTCAACTGCGGACTCTACTCTAGGCCTCTATGCACACAACTGCAGAGCCTCTCTTCTACTCTAAGAATCTTCGCTCTTCACTTCTAATGACCCATTACATCAACTATGAACTTAAGTGAACTGAATTTCCTTAAACCCTCTAACACTCTCCTTTTTATACAGTCCCATGCTTCACTGACCATGGGTGGGTCTATACAAGTTGACACAACTTACATAAAAGAAGGGAAAATCCCTTTATGACACTTACTATCTACGTGCTCTACGACCATTAATTGTAGAGATTTTACACTTTACATCACAAAACTCGAGATTTTTCCCCAAAATTGATCGTAGGGGACCCTGTCCCAATAGGTCCACAACACAAATATCATGACTCACCCCTGAGTCACTCTGTTGGTGCAGAGATCTTAGTGTGGAGACCTCCCAGCTCGACTTGCACTACTTCTACCTCAACCGCACTCTACGTGCCTGCTTGCTTGAGCTGCTCAACCAATTTCTTGGTTTCTGGTCCCGCACTGTCTTCTTTGACCTTCTGTTGTGTCCTCTATAGGCCTTCCAACTTCTCTTCAATGGTGGAAAATATAACATATGCCTTGTCCAACCAAGGCCCCAATTTTTCCTTGAGGGCTGCCTATTTTCATTGCACTGCCTCCACCTATTCGAGCAACTGCTTTGCCTCACATAGCTTAGCCAGTTGTTGTGATATAACAATGGTGTGCATAGTCGCTCTTGCTTCGTCATATTACTGCTACAATTCTCGGGGCTCTGTGTTCAACCTCTACAGGTTAGGATCCTCCTACAGAGTCACAACAACCTCCATCAACTATTCAAAAAGTGTGGCACAATCCGCCACCGCGGCATCCTCTGTCGTTACTGCATCCTTTACAGCTGCCTCACATTGTTCTCTAACTTTTGGTGGAGTTGAAGGTTGTGACTTCAACTCGAGCTTTGTGATTCTAAGGTTCATTTCAAACTGAACCTTGGCCATCTCTATCCTTGCATCATGCACACCTGCAGCCAAATTCCTAATCTTGGCCTCCACCAGAACTTCTTTTGGGATATGAAGATCTAGAACGGTTTTGCATGCTTTGGCTACCATTGTTGCGGTGTGCTCATTCTTCTCCTAAACCTTCTTCCAGGCTTCTAGCACGATTGTCTTCTCAACAAATATCTACTCATTGTTGACTTTCTTCTCCTTCATCATGTGCAACGCAGGCTACTCTTGGGCCTTAAGCTCTTCAATGACACCTGCTTGTAGTGTGTGAAGGAATTCACTGGGTAGTGCAACCAAGTTGAGGCCAACATTCCTCAATGTGTTGATAGTAGCCTTGTCAGCTTCCGCTTCCGCACTCAGAGCTGCATCGAGAAGCGCGACTTCTCAGAGATCCAAGGATTGAACCAACTTTGCTACTTTAGTGGTCCCCGATGTCAAACTGGTCGAGGCCACATTGCTTTTCCCTGCACCCACCTGTAGTCTAGTTGTTTGGATCTACAACTCGCACAAACTTGTTTGTATAGCGACCAATGCTTTCTTCTGCTGCTACAATAGTTCCATTGTCATATCTCTTACCTTGTCACCAATATTGCCCAAGTCATCCTCCATCAAGGTGACTAGATCAAGCGACGATTTGGAGGTCTTGGTCTTCTTTCACTGCCCCTCCTTTTCCTGTTCCCTATGTAGCTTTACACAAAAAGGAGCGCTCTCTAGATCTCAGCCTCCCTATTCCAACTGTTCATCGTCCTTCATTTGGGGTGAAGGAGATTTATGACTCCTATTAGAGCTGTGCTCTTCCTACTCCGCTTGCTCCTTGGTAATGCACTCTGCTTCTGTGCGAGCCTTGTCCTCGTTCTCCTTCTTCCTCTTCTCTACCAACTGCTACGCCTTCAGTCAAGCCTGTTACTGTCAGTCTTTCCAGCCTTCCTCCAGTGATCAAATATGCTCTTACAAAGTGGTCTCAGAGTGTCAAAATCAAATTTTGTCATTTCAGTGAGTCTTCAAGCAAAATTTGGTCACTAGGCATTAGGTCTAGGGTTTGCTTTCACTCCTTTCAAAGTTGCTCAAATGTCAGTCTATGTCACTATTCAGCTAACTCTATCATCATTCATAAGGTTTTTATCATCATGTCAGGTTCCATTGGGTCATTTTACACCTTGTTCATGCCTCAGTTGCGCCTAGGCAAGGTTCATTTCCCTCTCCTAGGGTTTTGAAGGCAATTTCTCTTGAATGGTCAAATAATTAGCAAAACTTGTATCCATATATTCATACACCTTCCTCTATCCTTCATGTACCTTATTAAACACTTCCCATCACTGAGATCCCCCAAATTCCTCATTTTTGCACAAACCCTAGTTTCTTGCTACAACCTGGCAATTTCTAGGTTGGCCTGTGTTTTTCCCTTTTGGACCCCTTCCCCCTCCACTAAATCTTCTATGATTCCACTTTTCCCTCTTCTTAACATCCCTTCCTACTTCAAAAAAAATTTCCCCAAAAATTTAGGGAAGCCCTTATCCCTTCATTTTCATTTCGACAAAATCCCTTGTTTCACACATCGGGATAAGTTTTACTCAAATGATGTTTCTGAGAAATCAAAGATGAATTTTGGAAACCTGAGAGAGGTTTTTTTCCAAAACAGGCCAAGGAAGAAAACACTCCTTCACTTTTTACACGGGTATAATGGTTTTGGATAAATGTCAAAAATACAATCGCCTCGGGAGAATTGATGCACCTCTAAAGTGACCTTGGGAAAATCATTTTTTCTCTTAGCTTGGTTGGCCAAATAACTTTCTTGATACGACAAAGGATAACTAGACAATGTGATATTTCCAATGAGCTATCATGAGCTCCATTTGGAATTGAGGAAGGCATTCAAAAGTTGACTGCAACAGCACTCTGCCTTGAAGCAGCCTCATTTGGCACATTTTGACCAGTCTTGGGAGATTTGAATTTTGACAAGGAAAATGAACTAAAAATTGAAACATTCCAGTTGTAATGGAAATTAAACTCAGAGACCTTTCCAATGAGCTATCCTGCGCCCAATTTCAACACTGGGAAGGCCTCCAAATGCCTCTTACAAAATGCGCTACGCGTTGGGACTGTGCGCTACCCACACAGGTGTGCGCTACACATTGGGCCTCACTGGCCAGTGTAAAAAAACAAAGGCGCTATGCATACAGGTGTGCGCTACGCATTGGGTTCAGGCACTACACACTCAGTCACAGCCCCAATTTTTTTTTTTTTTAATGCAACCAGATCTTTCCAAATCGACTCCAAAGCTTGCAAGTAGGTTTTTCATGGCTGCTCAGTCAATTTTAAAATGTTTGTAGTGTGTTGAAGGTGGGAAATTTGATGTGTTGGGTGTAGAAAAGTGAAACCCTATGCACATACCAAAATCATTCCTTAGGGTTTTTAAAGACATGTGGGTGGCTTGGTGAAGATTTTCCCATTCTCTATTGGTGAAATACAGTCCCATACTCATTTGTAAAGTTTTAGCCAACATTGCAAAGGGTTCACATTACACTTTTGCTCATTTGTCAAATTCCCTTGTGATCAAAGCAGTGACTATTTTATGCCAATCTACTTAAACGAAGCTATTACCACTATGGCTTGTTTCCTATGATGCTTTGGTACACATGTAACATGTTTAGGTTTTGAGCATACATTGAACTTTTGATTTCACTACACCTATATCAACATACATATTGCAGACATCTTGTTTTCAAAGCCATGTCAGACACAGATTCAGTTTATAAGCAGGAGGTAGAGGCTAACCAAGAGTTTTGGCTTGAGAGGGTCAACATCCATTTAGAGAAGTTGCTGGCGAAGGCCAATAGAGACAAAGACATGATCTGTCACATGAAACATCACTATTGGGCTCGCATGCATGTTGGCAAAGCGAAAATGAAGATCCTAAAGAGGCGTTTGAGCAAAGCGCTAAAACAACGGAAAAAGCCTGATCCACTCCAAATTTTGGCCGAGGCTTCATTGGAGGGGTAGAAAACATGTTAGAGGGTCTTCACTCTGAATTTGAGCAAATTCGGAGAAAATTTTGTCATTTTGAAATTTTAGGCTTGCAAAACAAGTTTTTTGGCTCAATGCATAGCGCGTGACCCATAAGATTGGGAGGTCCAAATCACAAATGGCTTGTAGTTTTGGATTCATCATGATGAATTATACATGCTCAGCTATTGCCAAAGCATTTCATCAAGTTCTGGGTGACCAAAAGGCTCAAAAACATCATGAAAATCACCTTTCTGCCACCTTTTCCAACAACAGGAAGTACCTCTGGGAGAATACAGTTTTGAGGGGACAAAAGAGCTTGAAATTGAAAAATTCTACTTGGGTTGGAAAGTAACCATCCATGGATTTCTAACGAGCTATCATGAGCTCAATTTGGATGTCAGGAAGTGCCCCAAAAATAGGCTGAAATGTGCGCTATGCATAGGGATCAGGGGCGCTACGCATACAGTTTTTGGTCCAGTTTTCATTCTTCAGCTCAGGAATTCGACCAGTTTTCACCAGTTTCACTTCTTGATGTAATTTTTGATTTCTCTTGATGTAATTGATTGAACATGATGTAATTTTTACACCTAGTTACTTGTTGTATAATATTCATTCACCAAAGAGTGAAAATTTAATGAATGAATCAGTTTCCTACCTTATAGAGGCAAGTTGTTTTGAATGCCTAGATTGTAGTGCTTTGTTTAAAGTTGGTTGAAACAGCTCCTAGGATGATGAGCTCGACCCCTAGAGGCAAGGGAATGGGTTGGCTTGCCTATATTATGTATTTTCTAAGTCATTTTTAGGGTTGGACTCTTGGGAATAACTTGACACTCTATTGTACATATCTTATCTGCATTTTTGGCAAAGGAAAGACCAGGGTTTTGCAACTCTATTTGGGATTCATGTGGCTTTATGTATTGATGGTGTGTTTCTTTCAGTAATTGTAAGTTGTTTATGTTACTGCTTTCCTTCTTTAATCTTCTGCAATTGAACAAATGAAGTGTTAAGGTAGAATCCATAAATTTGCTATGCTCTGCCTTTAAATTTGTTTAATTTTCCATGTTTTCATCTCCTTAACCTCTCACCAGTCAGATCTATTGATTTAGTCACTTTAAAGGCATCAAAAGAATCACCTATCTTGCCCCAAGTAGACCTCTGCAAAAACTGTGCCTCATCCCCGCACCCAAAATTGCCTTTCCCTTGAATTCAACAAAACCTCAAAAAATCAATTTCAAAGTCCTTGTACTTCATACCTAGCCTAAAATTAGTCATCAATTTAGTTATCTCGAGCCTCATTGATTACCTTTTACCGAGATTGACTCAGAGAGAGCCCTCTCCTGTCCTCGTAGGGCTAGCTACGAGGCTGAGTGTGGTTTGATGTAGCCTCGAGTTTTACCTTATTTCAGCCTAAGGTAGATTTGAGCGCTAACATAGTGGCAACCATACTAGGGAAGAATTGGCTTTCTTGTTAGTGTTATTTGATTTATAGCTACAGACGGAGTCTGAAGTCACGCCAGGTAGCCTTCAAACTGTACATTGCTCTGCGAGTGCATAGTAGATAAACGCTACTTCAGTCGATCTCCAGTGTAGCTTGTAATTGTAACACTTAACTTATAAATTGCCCCAGTATGTGTATCAAGTTTAGATTTGATGGTTGATGGTGAAAAACGGTCAGACATCATAAGGCTGAAATCATTCACCTGGCGACTCCATTCACTGAACAATCCATAAATCGATGCTTCATGGTGACTTCACTGCAGGGAGATCAGTAGCTGTGCGATTCTCAAGATGGACCGAATCATGAGAAGATACGCTCCCATGAGCCGAGATCACATTCCAAGTTTTCCGAATAAGATGCCCAAGGTAGATTGGTCAAGGAATCTGCCTATGTTTAACAATGAGGGTAAGAAAGATGCTGCTTTACATCTGGTTAGATTTCATATGCATATTCGCAATTTGAAAGTGGATTTTCCTGAAGATTGCTTGAGGAAGATATTCCTGGCCACTCTGGATGGTGAAGCCCAATCTTGGTATGAAAGTTTTCCGCCTGCTTGTATTTACTGCTTAAATGATTTTCATGCCATGTTCATTGAAAGATATCAAGTATCTTACCCATCATTAAAATTAGTTCATGACTGTTGCAAACATGCTTCTACTTTTATTGAAAGCCTTGAGAAATATTATGAAGATGATAATTTCATGGATGATGAGATCATGGAGGCCCTGTATGAAAATCCATTTTAGCAGTATAATGAAAACTTAGAGGATACTTGTCAATATGCATAGGAAAATTTGCAGTAGGATCAAGATCTAAGTATAGTTGAAGATGATGAAGGAGAAGGTTTTATTCCAGATCTACCCACAGAAGAAGACAACATGCAGATTGCGGAATGTTATAATGTTAGGACATCTACTTCAGTTCTAGATTCAGATTATGATGACCAAGCATACTTTGTGCTGAATCCTGAAAAGGAGAGTTTTGTTGTTGAGATCATAGACAAAGTTTTTGATCCAAATGTTCTCATGCCATCAGAACAAAGCCTGCATGAGGAGGTAATTCAGTCAGTTCATGAAAAGCAAGATGAGATATTCATTCAAGTAAGTGAAAAAGTTCCTTTGGATGAATTTATGGTAGATGATAGAAATGTCATTTTTGCACTTCAAGAATCAGCTGAAGTTTCTTTCCTTATGATTGAAGAATATAATAAGGGACTTGATAATTTGGTTGTGATATCATATGAAGATGACCTACCATATTGTCAGACTATAGAAGATCATAGCATACAGGATTACCTTTCAGATTCTTCATATGTTTCATGTGTTGAAATGTTTTTACAAGAGGAGATATGCTCATCTACTTGTTCAGAGTTTTTTGAAGCCCATGAGCATAATTTTACTGAAGTACATGATGAATATAGATCAGAAGCAGGAGAAAAAGACATCTTGTTCTTTCAGCAGGAGGTAAATCTTCATTTTTTTCAAGATCCTTTGGCAAGTTTGTTGTAGCCAGCAATGAAGGTGTTTATTGCAGTTTTCAGTGACGAAGGAGACCATGGTCAACTATGTTTTTGGATGCCCAGTGATAGGTTTGTACTATTGACCAGAAGATCTGATAGGAAGAATCAGTCAAGAATCCATCTTCTTGATTGGTTGCATTGGCATTTTGATATAGTTTGAAGATATAGTGTCTTGTAAAGAAACACAGGTGGCCAGGTGCTGCCACCAAGCTTTGAGTTTTAAGTTTCAGGTCTTAGTTTTTTTTTAGTAAATTTTGTCGAGTTAGTTTTTCCGTCATTCAGATTTACAATTAAGTCGTTTTGAGTCCATGTTTTAGTCAATAAATGAGTCAGAAGTCTCGTGTTGTTTGTTGAAATAATGACTCCATTGCCCAATGGACGGAGGCACTGTCTCCTCTCCCAAAGCTCTGCCGTTCTTGGCACCTCCAAGGAGCTATCATCCCCATTGGAGCCAATGTTAGTGTCAGTCTTTCCAGCCTTCCTCCAATGATCAAATATACTCTTACAAAGTGGTCTCAAAGTGTCAAAATCAAATTTTGTCATTTCAGTGAGTCTTCAAGCAAAATTTGGTCACTAGGAATTAGGTCTAGGGTTTGCTTTCACTCCTTTCAAAGTTGCTAAAATGTCAGTCTATGTCACTATTCAGTTGATTCTATCATCATTCATAAGGTTGTTATCATCATGTCAGGTTCCATTGGGTCATTTTACACCTTGTTCATGCCTTAGTTGCGCCTAGGCAAGGTTCATTTCCCTCTCCTAGAGTTTTGAAGGCAATTTCTCTTAAATGGTCAAATCATTAGAAAAACTTGTACCCAGATGTTCATACATCTTCCACTATCCTTCATGTACCTTATTAAACACTTCCCATCACTGAGATCCCCCAAATTCCTCATTTTTTCACAAACCCTAGTTTCTTGCTACAACCTGGCAATTTTCTAGGTTGGGCATGTGTTTTTCCCTTTTGGACCCCTTCCCCTCACTCAATCTCTGAGATTCCACTTTCCCCTACTTCCTAACATCCCTCCCTACTTCCCAAAATTTCCCCAATAATTTAGAAGCCCCTTATCCCCTTCATTTCGCTTCATTTCGACAAAATCCCTTGTTTCACACATCGGGATAAGTTTTACTCAAATGATGTTTCTGAGCAATCCAAGATGAATTTGGAAAACCTGAGAGAGGTGTTTGTCCAAAATAGTCCAAGGAAGAAAAACCTCCTTCACGTTTTACACAGGTATAATGGTTTTCGATAAATGTCAAAAATACAATTGCCTTAGGAGAATTGATGCACCTCTGAAGTGACCTTGGGAAAATCAATTTTTTTCCTAGCTTGGTTGGCCAAATAACTTTCTTGATAAGTCAAAGGCTAACTATACAAACATATCTTTCCAATGATCTATCATGAGCGCAATTTGGAATTGATGAAGGCATTCAAAAGTTGATTGCAATAGCACTCTGCCTTGAGGCAGCCTCATTTGGCACATTTTGACCAGTCTTGGGCGATTTGATTTTTGACAAAGAAAATGAACTCAAACTTGAAACATTCTAGTTTTAGTCGAAAGTAGACTCCGATACCTTTCCAGCAAGCTGTCCTGTGCCCAATTTTGACACTGGGAAGGCCTCCAAATGCCTCTTACAAAATGCGCTACGCACTGGGCCTCACTGGCCAATGTAAAAAAACAAAGGCGCTACGCATACAGGTGTGCGCTACGCATTGGATTCAGGCGCTACGCACTCAGTCACAGCCCCAATTTTTTTTTTTGTTAATGCGACCAGATCTTGCCAAATTGACTCCAAAGCTTGCAAGTAGGTTTTTCGTGGCTGCTCAGTCAATTTTAAAATGTTTGTAGTGTGTTTAAGGTGGGAAATTTGATGTGTTGGGTGTAGAAAAGTGAAACCCTATGCACATACCAAAATCATTCCTTAGGGTTTTAAAGACATGTGGGTGGCTTGGTGAAGATTTTCCCATTCTCCATTGGTGAAATACAATCCCATACTCATTTGTAAAGTTTTAGCCAACATTGCAAAGGGTGCACATTACACTTTTGCTCATTTATCAACTTCCCTTGTGATGAAAGCAGTGACTATTTTATGCCAATCTACTTAAACAGAGCTATTACCACTATGGCGTGTTTCCTATGATGCTTTGGTACACATGTAACATGTTTAGGTTTTGAGCATACATTGAACTTTTGATTTCACTACACCTATATCAACATACATATTGGAGACATCTTGTTTTCAAAGCCATGTCAAACACAGATTCAGTTTATAAGCAGGAGGTAGAGGCTAACTGAGAGTTTTGGCTTGAGAGGGTCAACATCCATTTAGAGAAGTTGCTGGCGAAGGCCAATAGAGAAAAATACATGCTCTGTCACATGAAACATCACTATTGGGCTCGCATGCATGTTGGCAAAGCGAAAATGAAGATCCTAAAGAGGCGTTTGAGCAAAGCGCTAAAACAACGGAAAAAGCCTGATCCACTCCAAATTTTGGCCGAGGCTTCATTAGCGGGGCACAACACATAATAGAGGGTCTTCACTCTAAATTTGAGCAAATTCGGAGAAAATTTTGTCATTTTGAAATTTTTGGCTTGCAAAACAGGTTTTTTGGCTCAACGCGTAGCGCACGACCCATAAGATTGGGAGGTCCAAATCACAAATGGCTTGTAGTTTTGGTTTTTTCATGATAAATTATAAATTCTCAGCTATTTCCAAAGCATTTCATCAAGTTCTGGGTGACCAAAAGGCTCAAAAACATCATGAAAATCACCTTTCTGCCACCTTTTCCAACAGCAGGAAGTACCTCTAGGAGAATACAGTTTTAAGGGGGGGAAATAAGATTTAAATTAAAAAATTCCACTTGGGTTGGAAATTAGACATCTAGGGCTTTCCAACGAGCTATCATGAGCTCAATTTGGATGTCAGGAAGTGCTCCAAAAACAGGCTAAAATGTGCGCTATGCATAGGGATTAGGGGCGCTACGCATACAGTTTTTGGTCCAGTTTTCATTCTTCAGCTCAGGAATTCGGCCAGTTTTCACCAGTTTCACTACTTGATGTAATTTCTGAATTCTCTTGATGTAATTGATTGAACATGATGTAATTTTGACACCTAGTTACTTGTTCTAGAAGATTCATTCACCAAAGAGTGAAAATTTAATGAATGAATCAGTTTCCTACCTTATAGAGGCAAGTTGCTTTGACTACCTAGATTGTAGTGCTTTGTTTAGAGTTGGTTGAAACAGCTCCTAGGATGATGAGCTCGACCCCTAGAGGCAAGGGAATGGGTTGGCTTGCCTATATTATGTATTTTCTAAGTCATTTTCAGGGTTGGACTCTTGGGAATAGCTTGACACTCTATTGTACATATCTTATCTGCATTTTTTGCAAAGGAAAGACCAGGGTTTTGCAGCACTATTTGGGATTCATGTGGCTTTATGTATTGATGGTGTGTTTCTTTCAGTACTTGTAAGTTGTTTATGTGTACCGCTTTCCTTCTTTAATCTTCTGCAATTGAACAAATGAAGTGTTAAGGTAGAAATCCATAAATTTGCATATGCTCTGCCTTTAAATTTGTTAATTTTCCATGTTTTTCATCTGTTTAGGGAGAATCCTTGAATGTTTCTGCTCTCCTTAACCTTACCAAGCCATTATCTATTCATCAATCACTTTAAAGCATCAAAAAATCGCCTATCTTGCCCCAAGTGACCTCTGCAAAACTATGCCTCATCCCCGCACCCAAAATTGCCTTTCCCTTGAATTCAACAAAACCTCAAAAAATCAATTTCAAAGTCCTTGTACTTCATACCTAGCCTAAAATTAGTCATCAATTTAGTCATCTCGAGCCTCATTGATTACCTTTTGCCGAGATTGACTCAGAGAAATCCCTCTCCTGTCCTCGTAGGGCTAGCTACGAGGCTGAGCGTCGTTTGATGTAGCCTCGAGTTTTACCTTATTTCAGCCTAAGGTAGATTTGAGCACTAACAAGGCCTCCTCTTTCTTCTACTTCTCAATGGACTTGCTAGTTCCAACAACCAAATCTGTTGGTGTGTTCCAATCTGCTGGCCGTCACTTAAGGAATTTGGTAATGGCATCATCTGTAGCCAAATAAGGGAGATCATACCATTTTTGATCCATGTCCTTTAATGCCCAGATGTAAACTTGGTGGAAGTCCACTTTGAACTCTATGTACCCAGATAAATGTTCAAAAATTCTTGGGGACAACCGTGGTTTGCGGTTGATGGATGCGCGGATTCTTACCTCCATCAGCACCCAAAATATTTTTCTTTTGTGAACTCGCACAACGTCCTTTATGGCCCATAGCAAAGCAAACTTAGTTGCTTTTGTTAAAACTACCTGAATTGGTGGAAATTGCATGTCCTTTGGAAACTCCCATGCGACCAACACAATTGACTGTAAGAGCCATGAGTAATGGAAAGTTTTTCTTTGGTCCTCTGCCTCTCTCTAGTTCCCGAGGAGCTCGCTACACAGGTAGCGTGCCAAGTTGAACTGTACACCCTCCACACACTGAGCTACTAATGAGACCACTGGTGCTGGCACCTCATCCGCATGATACTTTCTCATTATTTTTCCAGCCAAAATTTTGGTGGCCACCTTCACTGCAGGGTCAATAGTACTAGAGATGGAATACTCACACGCTTTCTTGACAAGTTTGAACTTGTCCTTCATATTTTGCATGAGGTCACGCTCGCCTATCTTGTCACCAAATGCCTTTGCTGGATTCAGTCTAGAGTGAGGGAGTAATGTGATCCTATGGATCATTGTATCAATGATTGGTATTAGCTGACTCAACCACAAGAACCCGCCATGCATAAGGCACATCAACTTCTTGATGATTTTCAAGTTTATGGGTGTGCGGTGGTAGTGCGGCACCCATAGGACATTTAATAATCCTAGCTTGTTTACCCCCTAAATCCATTCCACTAGCTTTAGTGCGGTGACATCGGACTCCTTGTAGAACATTTGCTTCATGAATGTATTTCAAGCTAGGTGGGGAAACTACTCAACATCTCCCAAATCCTAATCTTCAAGCTTCAGATGTGGGATGTGTGCCAAGAATAGACTTTCAAACATTATGTTTTTTGGTAGCAGAGGGGTGTTCAAGAGAAATTGTCCCCCATCTCGGTCCTTTGGGAGCTTCACCTTGCCTTGAAATGGAGGGATGTACTTCGATAGCTTCGAAATAGGGTCTACCCCCCAACATCTATCTCTTCCGTGCCCTCGTTGGCCTCCAGGTCTACCACTTTTCCTTTCTCCTACGCGGTGGGATTTTATTTCCGCTACGCCTGTGTAGCTGTATGATTCCTCAATGACTGATGCACCAACATCATCTTCTTCTATTTATCCTTCTTCGGCTTAGGACCCTCTCTTGGCAGCATAGGTTTTGGTCTAGGTGACCTCAGTGCCTTAGGCACTACAGAAGGAACCTCTATATTCATGACTTCAGGGGCATCTTCCTCAGAGGCAATAGCACCCCCAGTACTAGTGGTTTTAGCTGGTGCAGACATAAAGCCATTAATGAGATTTTGGGTTTCCTCAGGTAATCTATCAGACACAGAATTGGCAATCAAGTCCTCAAAGAGCTCACAGTTCTTGCACAACAAAAATCACAACACAAAAATTCTTAGAATGCAAAGTGTTTCTCACTGGATGACCATCTGTAATTTATAGGCAATTTTGAATTCAAATTTGACCATTCGCCCCAAAATCCATCTATAAATGTGATATTGGTGGCATATTTCCAAATATTTCACACTTGATTTTAGCCTTAAATTCCTTAAATGTCAGTCGCCTGCTCCTCTTAACTTTCTTCTTGTAGTCAAATCATGAACAGTGTTGTGCGGTCTCTCGTCCTGTAGTGCAACTCCCTTCATGCATCTGTTGACACTGTGACACCCTTCTATTCTGCGTAGACCCCTCATCATGCAACTCTACAACCCAGGCAATGTAGTTTATAGTCTCGCACCTCGTTGCAGTTTCCTAGAGCACTACGACTGTGCTACCATCATATATATTCATCTGGTCAAATCCCCGGTGTATGGCTTCAATTGGCTGCCATTTACCTTTTCGAGAAATGGATCACCATTCAATTTCACAAGCTAAACTGCTCCACCATCGGTAATCTCCGTGATGACATACGACCCCAGCCAATGCATCTGAAATTTTCCTGGAAATTTATTAAACTTATTGTCATATAATAAAACTAAATCATTTACCTTGAAGGTGTGCAGTTTTATGTGTCGATCATGCCATGCCTTTTTCTGCTCCTTCTGAACTTGTTGATGGAATCCAACCAAGAATCTATCTAAGGCTTTGTGGTCCGCCATCCCTATGAATGCGACTATGCATAGAATAGGTGCAATGTATTCCATCCACATCACAACTTCTATGCCATAAACCAACCTGAGCAGTGTTTGTCTAGTCAGCTTTTTACAAGTAGTTCTATAAGCCCATAACACCGCTGGTATGTGTACGTCCCAATCATTCCTTTGCGCATTGCAGACTTTTATCAACACATTCTCCAATATCTTATTAAATTCTTCCACTATCCCATTAGCCTGAGGATGATATGGCGTGCTCTTCTGATGATAAACTTGGAACTCTTCCGTCAGTGCACTGAGCATTTCATTAAGGAAGTGTGTACCACCATCACTCATCAAAATCTTTGGGCAACCAAACTGGGTCAGCACATATTCAAATAGGAACTTCACTGCTATTACCCTTATACAATCCTTTACAGGCTACACCTCCGCCCATCTGGTCAAATACTCAGTCACGGTGATGATATACCATGCACCCGTCTTCTTTCCTGGAGGCTGAATCAATCCTACAAAATTGATTGCCCACTTTTCAAATGGCTGCAATGACACTTGCGGATTCAAAGGCAACTCATCCCTCCACGATGGCCTGCCCATCTTATGACATGCATCAAACGCCCTACAATATTCTTTCAAATCCTTATGCAATGTTGGCCACCACAACCTAGTGTGTAAAATCTTTTTCGTTGTTTCTTTTCCTGCATAATGGCCTCCCACAGCCCCTCCATGTGCTTTAGTTAGGATACTGCTTCATTCAAAATCAGGCACATAGCATCAGAGTATCTCATTGAATCCCATTTTATACAAATGACCTGCAATCATAGAGAAGTATGTCACGCACACCACTAATTCCTTATTCTTTTGACTAGTGTATCCCTCTCGATCCGTTCCCGTAGTTAGGAAGTGGATGATGTCTGCAAAATGATTGTCTACCACGAGCTACGTAAATAGTTATGCATCAAGCAGTCCTTCCTCCAAATTAATGGGCTCTTCACCTGTTTCAATGTGCGACAGATGATCTGGTCCTACATTTAATTGCCCTGGTTTCATAAGGACTTCGAAATCATACTCCTAAAACAACAACAGCCATCTAAATATATCCTCCCCCCCCAACATAGGCTTATTGACCAGGTACTTTAATGCAGAATGGTCTATGTACATCTTAAAGTGTCCACATAACAAGTAATGCCTGAACTTCTAGAGTGTGTACACCATAGCCAACTCTTCATGCTCCTTTGTCAAATAGTTCTTTTTCAGCCTTTGACAACTTCCTGCTTGTAAATATATCGAGTGATCTAGTTCTCCTTCATTGGCCTGTGTCAATACTTCTCCAAGCATAATACATGATGCATCCACATGCACATGAAATTCCTTCTTCCAATCTGGGAAGACTAGGATCAACACGATGACCATATTTTCTTTTAACACATCTAGGCTTTGCTAACATTCCTCATTCCAATAGAATGTAGCATCCTTTTTCAACAGTCTCTCCATCGGCGTGGTAATTTGATCATAACTCTTGATGAACTTTCGGTAATAACCAGTATGATACAATGTTCCATGCAGTTGTTTAACACTTCTTGGCACCTCCAAATTAATTACAATGTGATCTTAGCTAGATCCATCATTAATCCTTGTCTGCACACTACATGACCCAGCAAGATTCTGAAAGGGATGCAAAATAGACACTTCTTCAAGTTTAATGCGATCTGATACCTCTGACACATATCCAACATCAAGCGCAAACTAGCTACATGGCATTTGACTAGTCCAAACACCACCCAATCGTCAAAGTGTACTTCCAAAAACTTGTGAATGAACTCTTTCAACACCACAATGGCTACACGTGAAAATATTTCCAACACATTGTTCAGTCCAAAAGGCATTACATTATAGTAAAATCATCCCCACTCAGTCGTAAAGGTAGTCTTACTCCTGTATTATGATGCGATATTGATCTGATGGTACCCTAAGAACCCATCAGTGAATGAATATGCTTCTTGTCCTCCTACACTATCTAGCACTTCATCAGTGAACGGAGTTGGAAAAGGATCATGTATGCAAGCATCACTTAGCTTCCTGACATCTACACATATCCTTATTTCATCCCTTTGCTTCTTTTCCTGAACGACCATAGCACTTACCCAGTTGGACTCCTCCAATGGTTCAATGATACCTGCTGCCAACATTTTGTCCAACTCCAAGCGGTCCTTTTCCTTATACTTAGGATTAAGGTGATATGGCCGTTGCTTCACACGCTTCGTGTCTGGTTTCAACATTATCTTCATTACTCCTAAATTACCTATTATCCCTTTCAAGTCTGAAAACTTTGTAGGGAACAAATTCTGTTACTTGTAGAGGAACTCAGCGACCTTATCCACTATAGCATCATCCCAATAGTCCCCTATCTTCACAAACTTTGGCTCCTTCTCTGTCGTAATGTTCACTTGTCAAGTTTTCAACGGCACAGTGATATCTAGATTCTTTATCTGCGGCCCTTAAACTTCACGGTGACCTTTTGTCTCTGGGATATTAATGTTTCTTGGATTCTCCTCTTCTTCTTCAATAGTCATATTGTAGCACTTCAGCACATGATGCAGCTGGGTGGTCCAATCTGGTTGAATAAAATCCAAGGGATCCTATGGGATTCTAAAGATCGCTACTTTGACCTCCTACAACACTTCATCAATGCACTCAAATCCATCTTCAAAGCTAAATGTCATCAAGAATCCCTGTCTCAAAATATCACATTCATCTATGCCATGGTGAAGATCTATTTCCAAGTACCAGTTCATTGGTATTACGTCTAATGTTCGACAGAACAAATGCACCCACTCCGGTTGTGGTTCTGATCCATAAGCATCAGTCCATTTTGCCAAGTGATTGCACAGATCACTCCTCCCATCATATTTCTTTGTCAATCACACCTTTGGGCGACCAAAGTGCACCCTCATCAATCTTTTGTATTTGCACCATCCATCGAAATTTTCTTTATGCTTACCCCACTATCTTATAGGCATAGTGCGTAATGCTAAGTCCATGGCTTGGAAGCGATGCTTCTTTGGCACTTCCCTTTCAAATGCATCCATAAATTTATCAAAGCTAGTTAAACCATCATAATAAGGTAGACTTCTTAACTTTGATGATACACAACATAGCGATTTAGTCATCATGTTACATCATAGCGTAGACACTTCATGTAATTGATTATTTCAGTGTCCCAATTCCTCATCTGAATCTGATCTGTAGGAGCTTTCACGATCCCATGCAATAATTCCATCTGTTGTTGGATTCACCGAATCTTGATCTCATGTCGTTATCTTATAAATCTGGTCCAAATCATCATCACTTTCGTAATCGCGGACCGGTTCAGTATAGTGCGGTCCTTCTGCAGGGTCCAAAGGTACTACTATGCAGAGCGATTTTCTTTGAAATGACATTTTCTGCTTCTTCAAATTGATCACCCCATTCATGTCGATAGGCCGATCGATCCCAAGGAGCACAAGGTAGGGATCATTGTCATTGATAATCTCTATCACTTCAAAATCAGCCAACATGCTTGCACCTTCAATATCGACTGTCATTCCCTGCAATCTTCCCATGGGGATAATCTTTTGTTGATTTGCCATCCTCAATTGAATAGGAGACCACTGCAGTGCAGGTCTCCCCATTCTCTCCCATGTCTGTTTTGACAAAACATTTGCATCTGACCCAAGATCCATAATAACTTGGTCCATTTCATACTCTCCTATTTTCGTAGTTAGTTTCATCTCACGCCTTGTTCTTTCCCTATCCTTACCAATTTTCTAGACCACGAGAAGTCCCTCAGGAGCATTACTAGCACATTTATTGGTCAACTCCTGTAATCCTTTTACGGCCTTTCTATCACGTAGTAGCTTCATACAAGTCTCTAAAAAGGTAGTATGCATGGATGGGTCCATTTCTTCAGACTTCTTATCCTGACTTCCTGAGGTAGAAGCCTCAACGAAGCTTTTCTTTGCTTCCATGAAGATTTCTTTCATGTGCCCTAGATCAAATCCAACCTCCTTCTCTGGAGCTTCGTAGACATATTCACTTTCTTCAGGCTGCTTTCCCTTATCTTCGCCAGTCGTCAATCCACTATGCAGCACAATATTCACATTAGGATCCTCTTCATGGGTTCAACCCTCATCATCTGCAGGTTCTGGGTAGGTTGTTAAGGTTGCGTCCCATTTTCACACATTTTAGCTATTAATACAGGGCAGTCCTCTGTCGTGTGCTCAAAGTGAGTACAGTATCGACATGATAGGCACGTCAATTTCGTACATTCTTGCGTATATTGTCCTTGCCCCCATAATTGTAGCTGATAACTTGCCCCCAACCTCTCACAGGTCCTCCTCTGCCTCAGCCTCGTCCACACCCCTGATATCCTCCTCACGCTCCCCCAACACCTTGATCTGGAGGTTGAGTCTCTATTTGTATTCGATACGTAGGCGTTCTCTCCATCATTAACTCATAACTATGACAACTACACTCCTCATGACCTACTAATTTGCAGAAGTTGCAGAAGAGCTATTGCGGCATCTGTACAAATTTA
>APFE031376373.1:1509-17014 GCA_000404065.3 Pinus taeda
TTTATTTAATTAATTTTTTCGGTTACCCATCTCTTTAGGGCACATTTGTTTTTTTTTCTACGTAGGAATCATATATGTTTTATATAATCGTGAATTAATGAGCTTTTACTTTATACCCTATTTTTTTAGAGAAAGAATAAAGATAGTTAAAAATAAATCAATGAGAAAGGTGAATTTTATTTTTCACACGAAAATTTTTATATTATATAAAAGTAAATTAATTATAATTATTTTATTTTTTAAATTTTTTTAAATATTATTTTTAATTATTTATGCATTTAAAAAAAACATTTTAAGTAAATAAATTTGCAATCTTACAATAAAACTTATGTGGTAGTTTAACGAGGTAGAGGAGTTGCCCAGAAAGTTATGGAAATATTTAAAGAAAATCGAGAAAGGATTTTTTGCAAATCCAAGTTATAGTTTTTAAATTTCAAAATTTTAGGTGTCCTAGAAGTTTTTGATGGTGTTGAATCTATTTCCACGATCAAAAACACAATTCAAACACAGCCTCTACAAGATTTTTTGATTTTTTTTTTTGCCTGGATTCCACCGCTTTGGTAGATGACTCCAAAATTTATTATTGAATTGCTTCCAAAAAAATATTTTTCACATATTTTTTAATATATCTTTTCATTGTAGGTAAAAAAAATTAATGATCTTTTATTTGAATCTTTGGTCGGAGAATCCACAATAAGATGATTTTTACACCAACGTTTCGAATCCCAAATGGGATCTTTATCTTTATCATCTTTCTCTTTGCCCTGATGATGGATCCCATTTGGGATTCGAAACGTTGGTCTAAAAATCATCTTACTGTGGATTCTCCGACCAAAGATTCAAATAGCTCAAACCACAGATCTCTGAAATCCAAGATCTTTTATTTTTCTGTAAAACCCCAGATGCCTAAAAGTTACTGTGGTTACTAAATTCATCTTTACGATTTATTAATTTAGTTTTACTACCTTATGTTGTTCAATAATAAATGATTGAGGCTCGAAGGCCAAGAAACATATATATGGTTACCTAAATTATTGGTAATTAGGAATCCAATACTTTAACAAAAATAGAAACTGTTTACATTAATTAAAAGAAACAATTATAACAAGGCTTGAAGGCCAAGAAACATATATTTGGTTACCTAAATTATTGGTAATAAGGAATCTATATACTTTAACCAAAATAGAAAGTGTTTACATTAATTAAAAGAAACAGTTACAAAGAAAATTACCCATCTGCCTTGAAGGGAGATTTAGATGGGGAAGAAAAGGTCCAGGAGAACTATCCTAGAACTGGGAGGAATAAACCAGTGGGAAAACTCTCAAGAATAGTCAGTGAAAGTACTCAACTTGAGGCGGGACACGAGTCAAGAGGCCCAAGGTTCTTGACTATGGCTGGAATTAATTTAAGTGTGAACAAGAGAAAGTGCTCGGGGGAGGGTCTAGTGGTAATTGTCAGGCTCGTGGCTGCGAGGAGAGACTTTTTAGGAGTGTTTGGATGCTAAGGTTACTAGCATTGAACATATAAGTATGATAGAAAGTTTCATTATAAAATAATATTGGAGGCTCGTGGCTGGGAGGAGAGACTTTCTAGAAGTGTTTGGATACTAAGGTTACCTGCACTGAACAGATAAGTATGATAGAAAGTTTCATTATAAATTAATATGGGAGGAGAGACTTTCTAGAAGTGTTTGGATACTAAGGTTACTAGCATTGAACAGATAAATATGATAGAAAGTTTCATTATAAATTAATATTAGACTGTGGAAATCAATCTAATGACAAAGTAGAATTTGTCAATTTGAATGATGTTAACAAAGCAATCTGAGGAAAGTAATTCCTTGAAAGTGCATTATTACAGAAAATAGGAATTACTAGTTTCACAAATGAAATTGTAGACAATTCATTATGGAAAAACATCAAAATAACAATTAATGCTAGCAAATTATGGAATAATATGTTCATTCAATAGTTAAACAGTCAAATGCTCTTGAATATGAAGGGTAGTTTATTATAATACAACATCGAAATACTCTGTATGAGATATACAAGAGTTCTGTAGAATGGTCAGTAGGAAACACCATCGGTTTCAGCAGAATTTATCTCTAACATTAAACCAACAGTTATATATATATTTATATATATATATATATATATTTATATATATATAAACCATGTTATCAAACATCGAACTTCTGTAGAAATGAACTAAATATTAAATCGCATGCTATTACAATAGTAAAATAGAAATATTTAATCTTAAATAGGATCGTTCTAGAGAGATTGAACGAAACAACCAATACCTTGAGCAAAGAAAAACAGAGTTATTCTTAGCCTAGCATTCAATTCAACAAGAAATTACTACACTACCTTTTAAAAACAATATGACAGATCTTTTAAACAATATGCCAAACAGAATAGACTAAATAAGTTTCACAGTAGCAAATTAAAATCACAGAGCTACATTTCGAAATGTTCTCGATAGTCGGAGTGTGTTGACAAGCCCAGAACTTAAAAAAAGAACTATCTTGTGTATAAATAGCTTAAAACACTACAATAGAGAAGAAACCCCAAAAACCCTCAGTCGATTAAATATGGAGCATTCACAAAACTGTAGGTGACATGCATAGTACTCAACCTATTCCTGTATATTGATAAATATTTATGATTCTACCTTTATTTCCGGATAAGTAAACATGTTCGTAACTTAAGTTCATGCACCATAAGTAAAATATCCAACCTATAAATAAACATAGACGTCGTAAGCTCTTAAGCCTTTAAGGGTAGTGGTCTTATTCAAATAACTATTTGACAAATTATGTATGAGTACCTCTTACACAAGCCAAATGTAATGAAGTGAGTATGTGTTCGATTCTACCACATATGCTAACAAAACGACACCAAACGAGGAGATTTTACCTGAGTTGGGAGGGGCTCCTCTTTGAATAGCCCACCTATGTAACAGTGAGCAATCTTAAATAGGAAAAGAAATAAACAAATTAAAATCTAAAAACTTTTAGCAACAAGAAGACAAAGATTTTCAAAATATGGGGTTACGCTGATGACGGATTTACCTTTCGGAAATGGCCCTTGGAACATAGTGTTCCTCGCTATATCAGAAGCCCCTCGAACCATCCCTCTGCAGTAGAGGCGAACAATTAAACTTGGTACCAAATAGAAACCCCAAGTAGACGCCAAATTCATACTATGTAGACAAATGAAACCATGTTTTATCAGTTCATCGGGGACCGCAGGGCTAATCGTCGCTACCATCTCAAACCACAAGAAGCTCAATACTCGAACAAAAAGCTCAAGTTAGTGGAACTTGCTGGCAGCCGCATGCAACCTCCTGATCTATCCCCTTGCCGTGTGTTTCTGCGTACAAGAGCGAGCTCGGTAAAGTCTGGGTAGGAACCATGTGCACATTAAACCAAAAAAACAAAATCTCCATGCCAATTTGGTTAACTATGTATTGTAATATCACACGAATTACATATAAGTTTTATCTGGTTCCATGGACTGAAACCTTAAATACATTTAATACTTTTGTAAGCTATGACAGGTCCTTTATCCAAGGTCGGATATGTGTATAGGTAATTTTTTTCCTATATATTTAATAAGTTTCTTATTTAGTTGTTGCAAGTGGTATCAGAGATCAGCTTCGTACACTAAGACTCTTTGGGAATAGATATATACTGGAAATGAATGTGTTCTAAAAAAAAAAAAAACTAACTAAATAAATGTATATGTGAACACAGAGACCGCATCAATAAAAGAAAAGGGTCAGAATGCAGAGGAACCTAGGAGCACCCAACCTGCCCGAAACAACTTATGTGAATGTTAATCCTGACATTTGGATACAACTAGGTGAGGAATCCCATAAATATAGTGTGGCATTACTCGAAACTGTTCAGGAGTTGCGTGTTGAAATGACGAATTTAAGAACATACAATGAACAATTGTGCTTAGAATAGGAGAAAATTCTCAGAAGTCTGTGTAATCAACAGAATCAACGACATCCAGATCACAGTGTTGAGGACTGGGAGAATACCCCAACTGCTTAGAATGGAGAGGAAAATGCTAAGTCAACTGAAAAACATGGGTAAGACGAAGAAGGACGCTCAGGCAATGTCTCCGACCAGCGCAAAACCAAAAGACAAAAAAATGAATTGCAAGGAGAATTTAAAAAGATTAAGCCATCACTCTTTGAAGGGGAATCAGAAGAAGCAGCTGAAGCTTGGCTAATTGATATGGGAAAATATTTTCATATTTATCAGTACACAGATAAAGTGAAGGCACTGTTAGGACCCAGAATTGACCAATTTTGACCTTATATTTTCATCATAATATTATCTTTTTCAGTCACAAGTTATAAGCTTTGATTACACAATGACTTAATCACCCCAAGGTATGAAGTAACTTCCCGCATATCTATATGTTTAATTGTTCATTGCATATTCGTAAGTACCTTTGTATTTATCTTTGGAAAGCTGACTAAATTGCTAAGTAATTGTCTTAAGCCCGCATGAATTATAACCTATAGTTGATGTAACACCAGAAACAACAACTACGCAGTTGCTGCAACACCAGAAGTAGCAACTACGCAATTGCTACAGTCAGAAATAGAAACCATCTAAAGCGGGTATTTTTCATCAGCTGGGAACAACAACAGCAACTATCTGAGGAACGTTGACGTGGCTGATCAAGCAGTTGTCCAAAGTGGGTAGAACATAGTTACCAAGACTGAAAACTGGAATAGTATGGGGAAACGGCGAAGGGAATTCCAAAGAAGACGGTCGAAGATGGTTACCAGCTGTGTAACAGCCAGAACCTAAACAAAGAATATATTATCATACTGTTGCAACAGCATTTCTGTAATTCTTATTTTTGATTAAACAGGTTAACTGAATGAACCGTAACAATCTATTGTAATAGATGTCTCCTTTATAAAGAGGAGACATCTACATTAGTCAAGAGAGGATGGTCTGTAAGAGAAATTTGTGAGAATATCAGCAAGTCTGAACTTTATTGTATTCGAATCTTTTGACAGATGAATAGAAGAACGTCCTGAGCATTTAAGCTATTCTCCGTGTTCTGGGGAATCTTGTGAGAGGGACTGGGCCCACCTTCCTCACAAGATTCACCCATTTATTTTGTTGTCAAGTGTGTAAGTGTGTGATAGTTTCTTTCTGTAGATACTCTGTTTGGATTCTGTAGCATTACCTCTTGCAATTCTGTTTTGCTAGCACTCTATTTTATTAAGTTATTTGAAGTTATGCAAGTGTATTTCAATGGTGAATCTGAGTGCAGCGTGTGTTAGCAATCTGATTCCAGGGGCAGGTGCTAAACGTCCTCACCTGGAGGATAGGGTCCTGATCCTCTGCCAACACAGCATCCATTTCTTTGCTTTCCAGATTTGTAATTTTAATTAATTCCTTGTATTTTATCAGCACTGTGATAACTTAGTATAAGAATTAAGTATACTACAGCTCTCAATTCTTTTAGAATTCGAGTACAGACAGTACGCAGTAGCCTTTGGAATAAAAAGACTTTCCCAGGTTGACAATTAATGTGGTACTTGATTGTTTAATTAATAAACAATTCAACTAGCCAACATTTTGGCGCCATTTCTGGGGAAGGCAACTAAAGATTTCTAAAAGCATTAATGATCTCTTTGTGAAAATAACTGGTGCATGAGAGGACACAAGAAACCTAATTTCACAGGCGGTAAGGGAGGAAGAAAGACTTTTATTGACGAAATCATCTCAAAGGCTGAAACATCACAGAGGACGAGTTCCCGGAGACCTCAAATCCAGTACTCCTCACAAACGGATCGACAGACGGAGGAGGTATTGGGGCCTGAAAGGAAGCTGGAAGTATCAGAACGCACTGAGGAACTGGTAGAAGAACCTGAAGAACCTGAAGAACCTGAAGATACAGAAGATAAAGTAAGCGACTCAGGAGAAAGACCAATGGAGGATAACAGAACAGAAGGAAGGGGGGAGAACTCACTCTCTACCTTGGAATTCCCCATTGGGGACCTCCCGAGAGGAACGACTCCTATGAAGAACATTCCCCTCTCAGTGCTACCCAATTTCCATGGGTTATCCTCTGAAGACCCAGATGAATTCCTGTTTGAATTTGATATATTATGAAGAAGTTATGATTATATGAGCCCTAATCAGAAACTAAAGCTGTTTCCAGCAACACTAAAAGGGAATGCGTTGAGATGGTTCATGAGCTTGGGAGCGCAGGCAATCACCACCTGCGACCAGATGAAAGAAGGATTCTTGGCCAAATATCAAGATTACTGCCGAACAAGAGAAAGGAAGGAAGAACTGTTTAAGATGGTTCAAAAGGAGGACGAGAGCTTAGAAGATTTTGTGGAAACGCTGCAGCATAATCTGCAGAGGTCTGATCACCCCAATATGAGTAAAGACATTCTGAAAACTATATTGTTGAAAGGGGTAAGAGATGACTGCTTGGACATGTTGAACATGCTGGGAAAAGGGGACATCTCCAAAGAACCATTTGATCAAATTATCAATCTCTGCATGAGGTGCTCAAGAGGAGCAGGGAACAGATAAAAGAGAAGAGATAATGTGTATTCAAGAGTTTATAATTCAGCCAGTGGAGGAGAAACAAGAGCTGAAATAGGTAACCTATTAGAAGAATTTAAAACTGAAATGTTAAGTTCTTTTACTTCACAAATCGATGCTCTGCAGGTTAAGAAGAAACAGGCGGAAGCAGAAGCTACTTTAGCTATTTTCTATTCTAAATGTAGAGGCAAACACCCACTCAGGGAATGCCCACTAGATAAGACACCTATCTGCACAATTTTTGAAAAGGACCATGAAACCCAGCAATGCCCCTCTCTGCCTGGAATCAAAGTAGCATTACAGATAACCGAAGAAGAGGCTAAAGCAGTGTATCTGATGACACAGAGGAGGCAATGGCCATAAAGACAAGGTATGAGCTCTAACACAGCATTTAGTCATTGGAATAATAATTCTCCTTTTCAAACAAATTACCCACCCATGAACCAAATGCAGTACCCACCCTTTAATGCAATGAATTTTCCACTTATGCAGCAACCTAATCTCCCTTTTCCTGATCCTACTATGTGGAATCCTTGGGCCCCACAACAACCATATTTCAATCAATGGAACCCAAATTGGGCAGCCCAGCAGATACCATTTCCTTAACAACAACAGTCTCTTTCCTTACCACCCAATACTTCCCAAAATAACCAAGCAATGAGACCCCAACTGCCTATGCAACCTAACCCCAATCCAAACAATAATAAAGCCTTGCAGGTAATCGACATTCAAATTCAACCTTCCCTTCCCATGCAATGCAATGACATCCATTTACGCTCCGGAAGAATAGTTGAACCCATCATAGATGACATTACTGACTCTAAAAAAGAAGGAACTAGGAAAGAAAAGTCATCCAATAAAGATACTGAAATTCTTGAATCACCCACTAACAAGATTGTCCAAACAACTGAACCACCCTTCCCTGAAAGATTGACCCTGAGTAAAATGTTTGAGCCACCAGCCTTTAATCTCTTAGGAGAACTGCAGAATTTATATGTTAAAATCCCATTATTACAAGCACTAAGAGATGTCCCTATCTACGCCAGAACTGTTAGGGATATTTGTGTCAAGAAACCTAGAAGAAAAGACAAGGAACCCCTCACAGTTCATGTGATGGGAGAACTGATTGCTCTAATGATAGAAAAAGACCCTCCTGTGAAATATGGTGACCCTAGTCACCCTACAGTAACAGTTCAGGTCGGCAAGACCTTTGTCTCTAAAGTTCTAGTGGATCTAGGGGCTGCAATAAATATTATGACACTTGAAACAGCATAATTACTGTAGTTGAAACATTTAATCAAGGAAACTCCAACTATTCTAGAGTTGGCTGATCGCTCTACAATTAAACCTGAAGGAGTGATTGAAGACCTGGTAATCTCTGTAGAATCTTGGAATTACCCAGCCGACTTTGTGGTGTTACAAACTAAAACAAAGTTGGGGGGTCATCCACTAATTCTAGGAAGACCATGGTTAGCTACAGCAGATGCTTTCATCAGCTGTAGATCTTTATCAATGACAATATCCAATGGCCAGGAAACTAAACAGTTGACTCTTTACCCTCATGCCACACCCATGATTAACAACGATAATTCAATATGGGTAGACTATGAGGATGAAGAAACCCAACCTATTTTAACAATCGGACAAGCTTTAACTCTCAAAAACTCAACTGAAGATGAATTAATCAGTAACTTCATTTCTGAACCTTCTTCGGTTAGCTCAGAGATACATAGTCACCTCACTACAATCCTAGAATCAGAATCCCAGAACAATCTTGAAACTGAAAATTCATCTCAGATATTAGCTGGTAGTCCTTCCAAAAGTGTGACAATAGAAATCGAACCAGGAAAGACATTAAATATAAATCCTAACCTAACAGACGATCAAAAACAGCAGTTAATGAAGCTACTTAAGGAAAATAAGGAGGCATTCGCATGGGATTACACAGACATGAAAGGGATTTCCCCTGAGCTATGCACTCACCGGATTTATATTAAAGAAGGATCCCATCCAGTTTGTCAACCCTAAAGAAGGATGAATTCCAATCTAAGAGAAATAGTAAAGGAAGAGCTTCAAAAATTGTTAAATGCAGGATTTATATAGCCCATATCTGATAGTGAATGGGTTTCTCCGCTAGTAATAGTACCCAAGAAAAATGGGATATGCGTAGACTATAGAGCCCTAAATAAGGCCACCCAAATAGACCATTTCCCATTACCATTCATTGATCAGGTATTAGATAACTTAGCTGGTAAAAATTTCTTTTCCTTTTTGGACGGATTTAGCGGTTATAATCAGATAAGGATTGCACCCCAGGACCAGGATAAAAGCACTTTTACTAGCCCTTGGGGGACCTTTGCTTATAAGGTTCTCCCATTTGGTCTTTGTAATGCACCAGCGACATTTTAGAGAGCGGTCATAGGTATCTTTTCTGATATGGTAAATGATTCTCTAGAGATTTTTATGGACGACTTCACTCCTTATGGAACTGCCTTTGAAGATGCTTTGCAGAATCTTGAAAAAGTACTTAAGCGGTGTATTGAAGCACATCTTGCCTTGAGTACTGAGAAATGCCATATGATGATGAATGAAGGCATTGTATTAGGCCATTATGTTTCATTATTAGGAATTCAAGTCGATCCTGCAAAGATACAAGTAATTTTGACCCTCCCTATTCCCAAAACCCAGACAGAAGTAAGAAGCTTCTTAGGACATGCAGGGTACTACAGAAGATTTATCAAAGATTTTTGTAAGATAGCTTCCCCTCTGTTTGTGTTATTAACGAAAAATGTTGAATTTAAGTGGATTGATGATTGTGAAAAAGCATTTGATCAGCTTAAACATCAGTTGTCCATAGCTCCCATTTTAAGAGGACCAGATTGGGCACTTCCCTTTCACATATCCTCTGATGCTTCAGACACTGCCATAGGAGTTGTCCTGGGACAGGAAGAAAATGGTCTTCCCTATGCCATTTACTTCATTAGTAAAAACATGACTCCCGTAGAACTTAATTATACGGTCACTGAGAAATAATTTCTAGCAGTTATTTATGCTATCAACAAATTTAGGCATTACATCACTGGTTATACTAGTGCATACTGACCACTTGGCCATTAAGTATTTAATGAATAAATCTGTTACAAATGCCCGAGTTACTAGATGGTTACTGTTATTGCAGGAATTTGATATCACAATTTTAGATAGACCAGGAAAAGAAAATGTAGTTGCTGACTTTCTTTCTCGGTTAAAAACTAATGAAAATATTCCAGTAGATGATTCTTTTCCTGATGAGTATCTATTTGCAGTCTCTGCCCACTCACCTTGGTATGTAGATATTGCTAACTACTTAGTTGTAGGGAAATTACCATCGCACCTATCGCACAGAGAAAAAAGGAAAATCATTCAGCAGAGCGCTAGGTACAACTGGATAAGTGGATGTCTGTTTCATACAAGGATAGATCAGAAAATCCGAAGATGTGTTGGGGAAGACAAGATCTATGATATACTAAAATCTTGTCACGGCGACCCTTGTGGAGGACACTTTGCAGACAAAAGAACAGCACACAAGGTACTTAGAATGGTATATTACTGGCCATCACTTTTCAAAGATGCCAGAAAATATGTGAAGGAATGTGACAACTGTCAAAGAATGGGCCAGCCTAACCATAGAGATGAAATGCCACTCAATCCCCAGGTAACTCTTGAACCTTTTGAGAAATGGGCATTAGATTTTGTAGGTCCCATTAATCCTCCATCTAATCAAAGAGTGTACATATTAGTATGCACGGATTTATGACTAAATGGGTAGTGGCCAAAGCACTCATTAAGCTAATGAAGAAAGCAGTACTAACATTCTATTTGAGAAATCTTGTAGATTTGATTACCCAGAGGAATTAGTCACTGATGAGACCTCCTTTTAATTCCCATGGCTTCAAAAGAACCTGCTCCAGAATACAATCAAGCGCAAAATGACTACACCATACCACCCCCAAGCAAATGGGCAGGTGGAAAGTACCAACAAGGTCATTGAAGCCATCTTGAAAAAAACTATAAAGGAGAACAGAAGGGACTGGTTTCAGAGACTGCCTGAAGCCTTATGGGCCTATAGAACTACTTGGAGAAACACAACAGGCTTTTCATCCTATGAGTTAGTTTTTGGAAAGAATGCTATTTTCCCTGTAGAGTTTGAAATCAAAACCTTGAGAACTGCTTTAGCTGTTAACCTTGATTTAACTGATGCACAGACAGCCAGGTTGCAGTAGCTTCAGGAATTGGATGAGAAAAGACTGGAGGCCATCCATCAAACAATGATGATACAGCAACAAAGAAGCAAATGGCATGACAGAACCATCAAACAGAAGCAGTTCCAGAAAGGTAACTGGGCTCTACTTTATGATTCTCGTTTTGAGAATTTTCAGGGCAAGTTAAGAACAAGGTGGTTAGGACCATATGAAGTGGATGTTGTTTTTCCAAATGGGACAGTTATACTTTTAACAATTAATGGGAGCATAACACCACTATTAGTAAATGGCTACCGACTTCGGTTATACCAGCGGCCGGTTTCCAAGGAAGATTTTAAAGCCACTTGCATGGCAATAAAACAGTATTCCTTTCCAGGGGAACTTGCTACCCCTCAAAGCACTTGAATTTCTATTATTTATGCAATTTTTTTTAGGTTAGATATTCTGTTTTTAAAGAAATTAATAAATCCTGTCAAGGATTGCGATATTACATTTCAGTATTTTGCAGATTTTAGCTTGGGAGGTAGCTGAAAACAAAACTTTTAAAGGGATTATTTTGCGAACGTGGATTTTCCTGTTGCTGCAACACCACTTCCCGTTGCTACAACACCATCCCCGCTGCTGCAACACCATCCCCTGTTGTCTAAAACACCATTCCCATTGCTGCAATACCATTCCCATGGGTGCAACATTATTTCCCAATTTCCATCACTCTAGTACATTTCCCATCTTTACAAATGTTTTCTTTCCGATAATTCCCTGTTGCTGCAACACCAATCCTGGTGTTCCAATACCGCTTCCCGGACACGAAATACCCTTCCCGGCTAAATTCACCCACGCACACCAGTTTTACCACTGCAGCCCCAAGCAACAAATTTCGATAAAATATACCACTTCTTATGATGACTATGACACCCTACTATCACTTCCCATCATTATCATTACAAATCGCCGATATTCCCACACTTTCAGATCCGCGGTAATTATTATGACTTAGCGGAGGACGAGATAAGACTTTTTGACGCAGCAATCAAAAAGGTAAAATACGAAGGTATGCACATTTATCAATGGACATTAAATAATAGATAATGCGGTGAAAGCTGATAGGACTATCAATTAGTTACACTTCCAATCAAATCGATCACACGTAGAAGGGTGGGAGTACCAAAGCAACTCCAATGATGATACACCATGCCAACTGCCGCCACCCTTAATTCTCCCGGTAATATATAAAAGTCACCCTATCACTGCATGCTACCATTTGCGATGCTTTACTCTGAACTCAAATCGGAAGCTCGGCTCTGAACTCGGAAATTCACTGAAACAACAGCCATGGGAGGACCTCTCATCACATATGAACCTGCTTCGACAGCAGTCCTTGAACTCTATCTGGACATTTACCAGATTTTCTTGCAAGCAGGCTGGATAGAGTATTTCAGGAGACTTCCGGACTTTAACGAGCAACAAGTCCTTGAATTTGCATGCAATCTAACAGAAGGATTCTCTGTCGTTCAAGGAGTTCAAATCCCAGTTACAAAGGAAGTGATAGCCCAAGCTACCGGGCTACCAGCTAATGGCATACGATGGTTCAGCAAGAAGCACCTGATTCTCAACGCGTAGCAGGATTTTCTTCGACCAGGCGAGCAAATAGAACCTAAGGGCAGAGGCATAGCACTTCGGTCGTTACCTCCACCGTGGCTGAGAATTGCCGAATTTGTCAAGCAATATCTGATGTGCGAGGGCCGCTATCAGGTAATTTACCAGCAGGATTTCATGCTGTTAAATCATTTGAGAAATGGTCAGTTGATAAATATGCCATATTATCTATTGGGTTGTCTTAAGAACATGTCACGATATGCTGTTAACGCGAAGCGTCCACTTCTTTCCCTAAAACATCACCGGTTAGTCCAATTACTCATTAATAGAGGCCTTGCTTTAAATAATCCTCCACCCCCCATTCATCCTCAGCAGGAAGCTGAAATTCCACAACCAGAACATGAAACAGAGGACATGCCTGAGAAAATCCCTCTGCAAAATCCTCAGTAGGCAGAGCACACCCCCGAACAAGCCCATCAAACATCTCTGCAAGCTGCTGAGAATGAACAAGCAGCAGTAGAAGTGACCGCAGGAACAACCCCATCTCCCGAAAAGGCCAGTCCTTCCACCCCCATACTTGGCATTTCTACTGATGACTCTGACGACAATATCCCCATTACCCTGCTTAAGAGAAAGAAGCGACAGAGAAAGGAAACCCCACCAAAAAGAAGAAAAACCAGGGTTTTAGCTAAGACATCTGCTGCTCCGGCTACTACCCCTGAAATTGGCCCGAAAAGAAAAATGCCTGCATTTACGACTTTCCTACCAAAACGAAGAACTCGGTCATCGGTAGTAGCTAAAATTCCGAACCCCCCTAGTTCACCATCCATTACTTTAAGAATGTGTACCCCCATCCGTCCCCAAAGCCCCTCTCCCTCACCCTCGGAAGTTGAGATGTAGAGCGTTCATAGCTTCGTGACATCATATGTTAAGGCAGCTGACACACAAGAACCAGTTGCCGACACCCAAGGTAATAATGACCAAATGGCTGCAACACAAGAACCGGCCACTTCCCCAGGTGACACACAAGAACCACCTACGGGGAATACTGACCAAGATGATGAAGCACAACCTCTACCTCCACTGGAGCTTACTGCCCCGCAAGATCAGCCCACCATACCTGCCTTGCAGGAAGAAATTGAATTCTTGAAATCACAGATTCAGGATTATCAGGAGGAGATAATAAGGATTAAAGAAGCATATCAAAATGAATTCAGCCTGCATGTTTTAGCGCGAGTAGCCTCTGCAGCAGAGAAAAGTAAAGATAATGAGTATATGTGCGCCACTTGTGGTGAAATATATACTCAAGCAGGATACAAGGTAGTGGCACAGCCAATGGAGGAAGCTGCCACTGTTGCAGATGACACGAAAGAACCTGCTGTTGCACAGACAGAAACACCACAACCCTCTGCTGGAATGAAAGAGCCTGTTGTTACACAAGAACCAACAGGCTCTCAAGAGAAAGTGCAGATAGAAGAACCTGTTGTTACACAAGAACCAACAGGCTCTCTGGAGGAGAAAGAAGATCAAATTAAAGAACTTACTGACACACAAGAACCAGTAAGTTCCCCAGCAGAGAGTAAAGCAGAAGAGAATACAGACTCACCACGGCCCATCCAAATTATTATGGAGGAAGTTTTTACACAGGAATCAGTAAAAGAGGAGAATACAGACTCACCACGGCCCACCCAAATTGTCATGGAGGAAGAATTTACACAGGAATCAGCAAATGAGGAAAAAGGTACAGACCTACCCCAGCCTACCCAAATTACCATAGAACACAGTGAATCAGGACAGCAAGAGGAAGAGACACTAGCTGCAAATGAAGAAAAAGATGTTGGATTATCCCAGTTTACTCCAACAAAACAGATTATCCTTATTGATGCTTATACACAAACAGAGTCTCCCTCTGTTAATGATGCATGCATAGAAACAGAAAGCTTTCAGGCATTGAAAGGAAAATGGTGCGAAGAATATGAGCAGTCACAGGGCAAAGCATTCAAACAGCAGAAAGGGACCTGGTTCAATCACGCATACAGGAACTGGGAAGCACTTGAGCAATGCAGAGCTCAATATAAAGAAATCACAGAGTTAAAAACCAGATTGTCCCAGATGTTTGAATTATTTCAAAGAATACTTTCCACGAGGAAACCATCTTTTGATTATGCAACATTTTTGAGGGAGAGATTGACGTTCTTACAGATAAAAGCTGTAAGAGAAGGTAGACCCCATCAGGTGGTCACAGCAGAACAGTTTATGCAAACTTTTGCAGAGGCACCTAAAAATGACCAAAACCTGTTATGTGAGCTTTATCTACACAATGAAGCAGTGTCCGAAGAAAGGAACAGGAATATGCTACCTGTGGTTGGTGACATACAGCTGAGAGCCTTCATTTCCTTTTTAGCCAACCAGCTCACATGGCAGAATGCCTTCATCTCAGCCCAACATAATGAACAAAATTGCCTTCTATGGATTAGGGCTGAACAACAGAATGTAGCTACTTTTATTGTACAGCACCAAACATTGATAAAGGATTATGATATGAAAAATCACCTCAAACAATTGCAAGCAATAGTCCTGAAAGACTGTCAGCACTATTTGAAAACCAAGGCACCCTTGGCTGTTAAAGCAAATAATTTGTTTTGGGAAAACTGCCCCAAAGAAAGGAAAGAATATCACCCTTATAATCCATCAAATTTGCAGGTAGCACTTACAAGGGTACCTTTCTATATTAGATGCATGCAACACTGTGCTGAGAGCTGGATGGGCTACAAGTTTAAATTTCCACTTCTATGGTTATCCGGTGAACAATATAAGGGTCATTTTGGGTTATCCAATAAGGAGGAAGCAACAGCATGGAGACAGATACATACTTTCTGTGGTTTCAGAAAGAAGTTCGACGTCACCTCCTATAGCTATTGTCATAGTAATTTACATTGTTCATCCCAGTACTCCGACTCGGATTCAGATTAAAACATTGCATGGGGACATGCAATATCTTCAGTTGGGGGGGATGTTAGGACCCAGAATTGACCAATTTTGACCTTATATTTTCATCATAATATTATCC